>WURV02190299.1:0-28253 GCA_011762755.2 Epimenia babai | reverse complement strand
TGAATAGCGAGCCGACCTGCGTCCCGGTCAGCGCGCCTTGGAACACCGCGACATCATCGATGTAGCCGTCCCAGTTGCGGTCCCCATTACCTTCGCGGAAGCTGCCGATGTTGAATCCACCGATCCCCGAAGGGATGGCATAGCCGCCTGGCAGATTCTCGTTATTGGTGAGAACTCCGTCGTGATAATACTGGAGCGTGTTGTTGTTCTGGTTGATCACGACTGCGGCGTGGTGCCAGATGCCTTGGTTGATGACCGGCCCGTCGTTGCGGTTGCTGGAGGTGCTAGGGTCTTGGGTAAACCACTGCCCCCGCTTCTGGCCATCGCTGGTATCGTCTCGGACGCCATAGGACAATGCCCAACTGTTGGGCGCGGTCTCCCAGACAAAGTTGCGGTCGTCCATCCCGTCGCCGGCGATGTCGTTGAGCTGGTACCAGGCCGAAACGGTAATCGACGCATTGGCATCAATGATCGGAGAGGCCCCGACAGAGACAAAATTTGCCGAAGCCAAGGAGTCGTCGATCGCGAGCCCGCCCGTACCGTTGACGAACTGGCCGGCGGTATTCGTGAGCGACGTGCCTGCACCGATCGGCGCCCCTCCGAACACGCTGTTATTTACCTGGCTGTTGTAATCGCCGTCGAATGCCCACCAAGCCGTGAGCGAACTCTGGGCTTGGGCGAGCGGAGAGCCGGCGGCGAAGACAATGGCGCAACCCGCCATGATCCGTTGGGTGCTGAACTGCATGGAACATCCTTCTCTCGTGAAAGTCACAAATCGCGTTGCAGGTTAGTCGGCGTGTGAAGGCCGCCGCCTGGGATTCAGGAGCAGTGCTCCGGCGGCGAACACCCCCAGCGTGCTCGGCTCGGGAACGACGACATCCGGGGGTGTCCCCTCGCCCCAGTGGGAGCGGACGAGCGACAAGTCGCCGGCCCCTACCACGCCGTTACCATCGAGGTCGCCGAGTTGGCGATTACCCGGTGTGACACTCTGCCCCCAGTTGGCGAGCAGGATGTCCAGGTCTTCGGCCCCCACAAACCCATCGTGGTTCGCATCGCCTAGTGAAAACAGCGCAATCAACTCGCTGGATATGACCAAGTCGTCCAACTGACCGCGGAACGTGGCGATACCGCCGTGGTCAACGCCGTCGGTGATATCAGGCAATGCGCCAACATACAACGACCCGGCACCACCTCCGGTGGGGAGGTGTTCAAAGCTCAGGTCTTCCCCAAGAGGCGCTCCATCGACCAGGAAACGCAGCGTCATCGTCTCGGCATCACGAAGCACCTCGATATTGTGCCACTGGGTTGGGTCGGCGATCGCCTCGGTCGAGACCAGCTCGACTGTCTTAGCCCGAGCATCGGCGTCCGGATCGTCGTGGTACTCCCACGCCATCCGTAGGTGCCCATCCTCGGTGTATGACAAGGCATAGTTGTAGTTGGCGAACTCGTCGTTGATCGTGTCCAGCCAGCCGGCGATGAGGGTGTCGTCGGCGTCGCCGAAGGCGACCAGTGTGTTGTCTACACCACCGCTGCCTAATGCCCCGTCGGCCTTCGCCCAGAGCTGGATACGGAGATCGCCGAGCACCTGGAAGTTGTGGTCCGCCAAGCTCTTGGAATCTAAGAACGCATCGCCGTCTAATGCCACGACATTGCTACCCCGGCCGGCATCAAAGAGTGTCTGCACCCCATCACGGAAGTTCAGATCAATGCCTTTGGACAGGGGGGAGAGAGACGAATCCGCGTTTGGGCCAGCCGCCTCAAATCGATACAGCGCCAACTCGCCACGCGGGACCCGACCATTCTCCGAGATCGTGAAGGTGTCCAGCACTTCGGTGAACGACCAGCCCCCCTCGGCACCGTTGCTGTCGCCGTAGAACGTGGTTGAGACCAGCCCGTTTTCAATCACGACCTCGGTAAAGCCGTAGACGTGTCGGCTTGGGACGGCACCGAACCTGTTGGAGCCACCCCCCGTCCCGGTAATGATCTCGGCGGTGTCCGAGTTCGGGTCCGGACGGTTGGGGTAGTACCCGTGGACATGGCCCGCAAACAGCGCGTCTGCGGAGGCACCTTCGAGGGTTTCATGAGTGCCCGCGATCGACTGCCACCACTCGGTCGCGGTACCTTCCTGGAGGCCATCAATCGAAGAGTTGACCTGGCTCATCTGCGTGGTAACCGGGTGGTGGGTCATCACGAAGACGTGATCCATCTGCTGCGTCGATTCCAGCGCCATCACACTCTGGAACCAGTCGAGTGCCGGCGGTTGGCTCCCCAGGATCTCGTAACCACCGGTGTGGGTCGGGCTCTCGCCCGGGAGCAGGTCGCGGTCGGCTGTCACCGAGATCAGCCGGACGTTGGGGGCGACATCGACGTAGTAGTCCATCTGGTCGACGCCGCGGACCGTGTCGTTCGGGTCGGCCGTCGTGATGTTGGGGACTTCCTGGCTGTCCGGGAGCCAGTTGAAGATCGTCTGCCAGTCTTCATTATCAGCTGGCCGCCCGGGCAGATCGTGATTGCCGGGCACCATGTAGCGGTTGTTGCCAAACGGGCGGGTCAACTCCTCCCACTCGCTCAGCGTCGAGGCCGTCCCCGTCCCAACGATATCACCCGGGAACGCGACAAAACTCGGGTTGCGGGCCGCAATGTCATTCAGGATCAGAGGGGCAAGACTGGCGACACCCGCATTGCTATTGCCCTGCGTATCCGCAACGACGATGAACCGCAACGCCCCGCCTGAGCGTTGGCCGGGCGAGCCGCTTACACCGGCAAGCGGCGACATCGACATGAACTGGGAAGCGTGCGAGTGCCCCGCATGCGAATGCCCAGATGAAGTTGTACCGCTGGCACAACAACCGCAGGCATCACAAGCGATCGCCGGACCGGCAACCAAGAGACTCAGGGCAAATCCAGTCCAACCATGGCCAATGCGGAGCATACGACGTTTCCTATCAACAAGGTCGCTAGGGGCGGGGTGTTAAGGCGGGGCTCAGGCGGAGTATCCTGTGCAATCAAACAGGATGGGTAAATAATATATCCTAAAATCTAATCAATTCAAGAGAATTATACCCAGATTACCGCAAGCTGGTTGCATGACATCCTTCGCCTAATGGCAGGACGGCTACTTTGTCAGCCGCCCGGCCCTAGGCAGTACGGACATTCATCCGTTGCTTGTTTGACCGCCGATGGCTGTGCTCTAGCCACGGAAGGCGATGATGCGACGACGGCACGAATTGTCGAACGAGCAGTGGGAGAAGATCAAAGATCTCCTGCCGGGCAAGGCGGGCGACCCGGGCCGGACGGCGGCAGACAACCACTTGTTCGTCAACGCGGTGCTCTATGTCTTGAAACCGGAATCCCCTGGGCGGACCTGCCCGAACGCTTAGGCAAGCCCAACACGGTGTGGAAGCGTTACGACCGCTGGGTTGCGGCGGGCGTGTGGAGGCGTGCCGGCATGGCATTGGGCGATGACGGGCTGTGCCAGGACGACGATGATGTGGCCCGTGAAGAGTTGATGCTGGATTCGACCAGCATCAAGGCCCATCCGGCGGTGATGGCCGGGCGAAAAAAAACAAGACACCGACCGCAGGCGGCGCTTAGGCCGCTCGCGTGGCGGGCTGACGACGAAGCCGCACGCGGCGGTGGATGAACGGGGTCGGCTGATCGTCACGGCGGGTCAACGTGGCGATGCGCGACAGGCCGAGGGGTTGCTGGAAGGCATGAAGCCCGAGTACGTCATCGCCGACGGGCCTACGACAGCGACGCGATCCGAAGCTTGATTCGGAAGATGAAGGCTAAGGCATGCATCAAGCCCAACCCGAGGCGTAAACGCAAGAAGCAGTACGACAAAGCTCGGTACAGACACCGCAACGTCATCGAGCGGTTCTTCGGCAAGCTCAAGCAGTGCCGACGCGTCGCGACACGCTCCGAGAAGAAGGCGGCCCACTTCGCTAGCTTCGCCTACCTCGCCGCAGGCCTCGTAGAAGCGTTTTGAATGTCCGTACTGCCTAGAACTTACACTCAGGCAGACTTCTTCTGTGCGAGCGTTTCCTCGATACGCTTGGCATACAGCTCCGGCGTAAACGGCTTGATGATGTAGTTGTTGACGCCCGCCTGGAGCGCCTCCATCACGCGTGCCTTCTCGGCTTCTGTCGTCACCATAATCACCTTCGCCAAGCCGCCTGCGGCACGGTACTGCTTCAGAAATGTGATCCCGTCCATGTTGGGCATATTCCAGTCCAACATAATCAGGTCCGGTGAAGATGCGGCGACAGCGGCAAGCGCTTCGAGCCCGTCGTTAGCATGCGCGATATCCGAATAGCCCAGTTTCGTCAGGGCCTGGGCTTGGATCGTGCGGATCGTGCTGGAATCATCTACCAAAAGGACTTTCATCCGGGGGCTCCAAAATCTATGGGTGTCGCTGCGTCGTCGCGCGGGTATCGGGGGGAGTCTGCTCGGGCCTATGCGGCGTGCATCAGGATCATCGTGAAGGGGCCGGCTTCTGACTCGAACTGTGTCGTGACCGCGGTCTCTTCCCGGTTCTGTTCGTCGGCAGCAGGGTCATTGCCTGGCTCCCGCGACATGCTCGGGCAGGACAGCGAGGCGTGCTCCAGTGCCAGGCTCGACTTCGCCGAGCCTACGATCATGTTGCACAGCTCACCCAACGCATCATCGACACACTCGGGCGAGGGCTCGGCCATCCCGGTCATACGCTCAACCAGCGCATCTCCGGTCTTCCGGGGAAAGACCAGACGAACCTGCGCTTCCACGTCTCCGCTGATGCTGACACTGCCAATCACACGTTCATCGGTGCAGTCGTGTTCATCGACCGCGTCTTGGGTCGCGTTGCACGTCGTCTGTGTCATCATGGACAAGACGCTGTGGACGGACTCGATCAGAGGTTGGGCAAGTTGGTGAGTCATGGGTTCTGCGTCCAATGTTGAGCGGCGCTAAGCCGCGGCGTGGAGTGTTTTCTGGCCGGTCATCGCGATCAGCCCCGTGATATCGAGGATCAAGCCGACGCGTCCATCGGGCATAATCGCCCCACCCGAGACGCCCGACACTTGCTTGAACATCTGCCCCAGCGGCTTGATCACAATCTGTTGCTGGCCAAGAATCTCGTCGATCACCAGAGCGTAGCTTCGGCCTTCATCCTCAACGACCACGATCTCGCAGTCTGCTTCGGGACCAGGTCCGCCTCCCAGAGCAAACAACTTCTCCAGGTGGAACAACGGGATCAGGTCGTCGCCGATCGTGAGCATCTCACCGCGCTTCAAGACCGTAGAGATGTCCATCTCGTTGTGGCGGATCATCCGGGTAATCGACAGGGTCGGGATGATGTACCGCTGTCCGCCCGCGCGGACCACCATGCCATCGATAATCGCGAGTGTTAGCGGCAGGCGGATACTGAAAGTGCTCCCGCGCCCGGGCTGCGAGGTGATCTCGACCTTGCCGCGAAGCGACTGGATGTTCTTTTTAACCACATCGAGACCCACCCCCCGGCCCGAGACGTCGCTGACCTGCTTGGCGGTGGAAAACCCCGCCTCGAAGATCAAGTTGAAGACTTCGTGGTCGGACATCGCCTGCCCATCATGCACCAGCCCGCGTTCCTTAGCTTTGGCAAGGATCACGTCGCGGTCCAGCCCACGGCCGTCGTCGCAGATCTCGATAATAATGCTGCCGCCCTGGTGCCTTGCGCGGAGCTCGATCCGTCCCTGCTCGGGCTTGCCCGCCGCAACGCGTTCGTCGATGCCCGCTTCGAGCCCGTGATCGATCGCGTTGCGGATCATGTGTACCAGCGGGTCGCCGATGACATCGACGACGGTCTTGTCGAGCTCCGTGTCGTCGCCGGCGGTCACAAACGAGATCGGCTTGTCGAGCTTTTTGGCGGTATCGCGTGCCAGACGGGCCATCCGCTGGAACGTGGACTTGACCGGGACCATGCGGAGGGACATCGCGAGCTCTTGCAGCTCGCGGGTGATCTTGTCGAGCTGGCCGAGGATCTGCGGGACCCGCATCCGCTCGGCCTCGGTACCTGCGAAAGACTGGCGGACCATCGCCTCGGCGATCACCATCTCACCGATGGTGTCGACAAGACTATCTAGCCGCTGGGCGTCGACCTTGATGGTCTCTTGCACGATACCGGAGAAGCGCTGCTTGGCGGCGTTATCTGGCGGCGTGGGTTTGGCTGCTGCGGGGGCAGGTTGGGCCGGGGGCTCGGGATTGACTCCGGCATCCGGTTTGGGCTGATCCGCAGCAACCACTTCGGGTTGCGGGGGTTCCTCGGCGAAGAAGTCGTCGTCCGCATCTTCGGCCTCTGGCTTCCGTGCGTCGGTCTGAGCGGGTGCGGTGTCCGAGCCCGACGCCTGCATCCCCGCTTGGTGGACTTTCGCCAATAGGTCGGGCAGTTGCGGTGTCGCGGGGACCTCGCCGCCGGAGCCGGCCGCCTGGGCGACCGTCTCGATCAGCTCCTTCATTAGATCGTTGGCCTCAAAGGTCACGTCCATCGCGTCGCCGGTCAGCGAAAGGTTGCCCTTGCGGGCCTTGTCAAGCAGGGTCTCGGTCTCGTGGGCCAGGAGCTGGATCGGCGTGAGATCTAGGAATCCCGCGACACCCTTGATCGTATGGAACGCCCGGAAGACTGCGTTGAGCGACTCGGCTTCGGACGGCGTGGCTTCGAGCGTGAGCAACTCGCTGTCGGCCTGTTCGAGGTGCTCGCGTGCCTCGCCGATAAAGTCGCTCAATAACCCCGGGTCCGCATGGAGCTGGAACGCCTCACCGGCCTTCTGCATTGCTTCATCGACCCCGGAGGACTCGCCGGCATCGGCGGGGCCACATGCATCTGCGGGGCCGGGCTGGGGCCGACCGATATCACCGGGCGAATCGACCACCTTTTGGACCTCGTTGAGGAAGCTGGCGATCCCGGCCAAAGCCCCCACCGCATCAGGGTGCTCGCGGAAGATGATCTTCTCGACCGTGTCGGCCGCATCCTGAGCGCGTTGTTGGGTCTCACCTTTGCCCGACGTCTCGGCCCACTGCACGAGAAGGCCTAGGTCGGCGTGGACCTGCCCGAGGACCGGCAGGTCTTCGGGCTCGGCCATAACGATGGCTTCGGAGAGCTGGCTGACGGTCTGGGCGATTGTGGAGTCGGGCATATTGGGTTCCCAGCAGTTGTACGGGTTCTGCTGCTTGTATTGATCGGCGGGGTCACACCGTGTCTTAAGTCGCATCGTTCGAAATCCGATGGAAGAAAAAGTTGCGGGCGGTGCGCCCGCTCGACCATTCCATGTTCGGCCCTCCAGGAGACTGCTGTGGACCTGAATCAAGACAGCACCAACAGCAACGCGCGGGGCGGCAAGTTTCTGACGTTCCGCCTCGCCAACGAAGAGTATGGGATCGAGATCCTCAAGGCCCGCGAAATTATCGGGCTGATGGATATCACCCAGGTCCCCCGCACACCCGATTTCGTGCGCGGCGTCATCAACCTCCGGGGCAAGATCATCCCGGTCATCGACCTGCGGCAGCGGTTCGGGATGCCTGCGGTCGACGACACCGACGAGACTTGCATCATCGTCGTCGATGTTGAGACGGCCGACAGCCAGGCGCAGATCAGTATCGTCGTCGACAGCGTCTGTGAAGTCATCGACGTCGAGGACGAGAGCATCGAGCCCGCCCCCGACCTCGGGGGCGGCGAGAGCAACGACTTCATCCAGTCCATCGCCAAGCTGCCCAAGTCGATCGTCATCCTCCTGGACATCGACAAAGTCTCGGACGCTACGGCTTCCTACGTCACTCAGACACTCGGCGCGAACAATGTGGCCGCTAACACAGCCGACGCCGCCTGATAACACCCATCACTTAGTCACCTACCCAAACAGGTGGGATGCCCCCACCCCGAAAGCAGAGAACCGCCATGCTTATGCAAATCATCTTCTGGTCCATGACCGCACTCCTGATTCTGGCCCCCGTCGGGCTCTGGCTGATGCGCAACAAGCTGAAGCTCAGCCACAAGCTCATCGCGCTGTGCCTGTTCGTCGGGCTGGGCACGAACCTGGTCGTCGGCGGATGGGGCGTCTTCCAGAGCTCCAACAAGGTCCGCGAGATGGAGATGCACACGCTCGAAGCGATCAACTTCGACCGGAAGCACGCTATCGAAGAGCATGTCCGTGTCATGGATGAGCAGGTATCCAACCTGGCGCAAAACGACATGATCATTGAAGCCACCGCGTCGTTCACAGAGGCGTTTGCGAACCTCCCCGAAGAGGTCGCCGATGAGGCCGGTGAGGGTTCCGCACTCTACCGCGGGATTACGGGATTCTATGATCGTGAGTTCCGATCACGCCTTGAAGACGCCGACCAGCCCTATCGCGGCGGAGAAACCTACGCCCCCGCTTCTACCTCGGGCCGCATCCTCCAGGACTGGTACATCGTCGATAATCGAAACCCCGTCGGTGAAAAAGATGACCTTGACTATGCCGATACAGCCAGCGACTACAACACGCTCCACGCGCACTACCACCCCAAGGTCCGGCACTACCTCAAGTCGTTCCACTTCTACGACATCTTCTTGGTTGACCACAACGGCAATGTCGTCTACTCCGTCTACAAAGAAGCCGATTACGCCACGAACCTGCTGGACGGGCCATACCGCGACAGCAACTTCGCCGACGTCTATCGCGGCTGCATGACCGCAGGCGAAGGCGATGTGGTCATCGAAGATTTCGGATTCTACGAGCCCAGCTATGGTTCCGTTGCGTGCTTCATCGGCTCGCCTGTCTTCCGAGATGGCAAATGCATCGGCGCGCTGGTCTTCCAGATGCCGGTCAGCCATATCAATGAAGTCGTTGCCGACGCACATGGCCTAGGCGATACCGGGGCCGTGTTCCTCGTTGGTGAAGACCGGCTGCTCCGCTCCGACACACGGTTCGACGACACTGCAACACTTCACAAGAAGTTTGAATCGGACGCCGTCACGGCCGCTTTTGCAGGCGAAGAAGGTGTCATCGTCGATGAGGCCAATGGGATGCTGGTGGCTTATGCCCCCCTCCACCTCCATGGGCTGGACTGGGTCATCGTTTCCGAGATCGAGCTGCACGAGGTCGATGCGATGGCTGCGGGCCTGGCCTGGCAGATCTTCACGGTCGGCGCCATCATCGCGTTCCTGGTCTGCGTCGGCGCGTTTGTCTTCGCCTGGCTGATGGCCCGGCCCATCAAGGCGCTCGCCCTCCAGGCCGGCCGGCTGGCCGAGGGCGACCTAAACGCCGAAGCCGTCCAGGTTAAGAGCCACGACGAGGTCGGCCAGCTTGCCGAGGCGTTCAGCACCATGACGACCAACCTCCGCGAAGCCGCGGAGGCCCGCGAAGCCACGATGGCGTCGATGGCCCAAGGCGCAGCGATGGCCGGCCTGTTTGAGGGCGCCAACGCGTCGTTCATGACGACGGACAAAGACCTCGTGATCACCTACGTCAACCCCGCCGCGCAGGCCCTCATGGCCAAGCACCAGGCGGAGATCCGCACCCAGCTCACCTCGTTTGATGCGAATCGGCTGGTCGGGCAGTGCATCGACGTCTTCCATAAGAACCCCGCCCATCAGCGCAACCTTCTCAGCGACCTGAGCCAGATGCCCGTCAGCGGCGAGCTGACCATCGGGAAGTTCACCGCGAAGGTCACGGCCAACACGTTGACCGACGAGAACGGCGAACACATCGGCTTCGGTGTCGAGTGGACCGACCTGTCGGACCGCGAGGTCTACCGCGAACAGGTCGCCCACGTGATCGCTTCCGCGAAGGCGCAAGACCTCACAGCCCGCGGTGACTTGGCTGTGCTTAGTGAAGATTTCCAGCCCATGATGACCGGGATCAATGAACTGGTTGATTCCTTCGAAACGGCGCTGACCCAGGTGAAGGCACCGGTCGGGCAGGTCTCTGCCGCCGGTGTACAGATCGGCGACGGCGCTCAACAGCTCGCCGATGGAGCGAACACGCAGGCGGCCTCGATCGAAGAAGTCTCGGCGTCGCTGGAAGAAATCTCCTCGATGATCCGCCAAAACGCCGACAATGCCGGCGAGGCCCGCGGGTTGTCGAGCAGCGCCCAAGACTCAGCGAAGAAGGGCAGCGAGACGATGTCCGAGATGGCCGACGCGATCGACGCGATCAAGTCGTCCAGCGACGAGACCGCGAAGATCGTGAACACGATCGACGAGATCGCGTTCCAGACCAACCTGCTCGCGCTGAACGCGGCGGTCGAGGCCGCCCGCGCCGGCGATGCGGGCAAGGGGTTCGCTGTCGTCGCCGAGGAGGTCCGCTCTCTAGCACAGCGCAGTGCCGAGGCCGCGAAGAACACCGCCGCGCTCATCGAGTCGGGTGTCAAGAGCGCCGACAACGGCGTCGCGATCAGCAAGAGCGTCCGCGCGACACTCGGCGAGATCGTCGAGGGCTCGACCAAGGTCAACAACCTGATCAGCGAGATCGCCGCCGCCTCGAGCGAGCAGGCCGACGGCATCAAACAGATCAACGACGCGGTCGACCAGATGAACCAGGTGACGCAGGAAAATGCCGCAAACAGCGAAGAATCGGCGGCATCTGCGCAGCAGTTGGCCAACCAGGTCCGTTCGCTGAATGAGCTGATCGATGCCTTCAAGATCAGCGAAGACGCCCAGCGGTCTGCAGCCCCAATGCCCGCACCGCCACAAGTCACCCCCGCCCCATCTCAGGTGGCGGCCGGGAAGTGCCCCGTCGCGCACCACGCGGCAACAGGCACAGCGACCAAGCCCAAGCCCCAGGCCGCCGAGGTCATCCCGTTTGATGACAGCGACTTCGGCGACTTCTAAAACAACGCCTCGGCCGGGCCCGTTACCTACGGGCCCGGCCGTTTTACGCGCACCACGATACCCCCCTAGAGTCACTGATGGATCCCAAGGCCTACGAACAACTTTGTGACATCGTCTACGCCCAGAGTGGGATCCGGATCCGCGAAGGCAAAGAGTCCATGATGGCCTCGCGGATCGCCGGCCGACTCAAAGCACTGCAGCTTGAGGATGAGCGGTCCTATGTCGACCACCTGCAGCGTGCGATGCCCGAGGAGGTCAGGCATCTACTCGACGCGGTCTCGACCAACGTGACGTCGTTCTTCCGTGAGAGCACCCACTTCGACATCGTCCGCGAGATCGCAGGACAGTGGCTGCGCGGCGGGCAGACCCGGCTGCGGTGTTGGTCGGCGGCGGCGTCGACGGGCGAAGAGCCCTACACACTGGCGATGGTGTTGCGCCAGGCCTGCAAGGCCGAGGGGGCTTCGCCCGACATCAAAATCCTGGGCACCGATATCAACACACAGGTACTCCATCAAGCCCAGGCAGGCACCTACCGGTCGAACATGCTGGACCGCATCCCCGAGGAGCTTCGCAGCCAGTACTTTACCGAGGCCCCGTCTGCCGGTCCCGGCATGATGCGGGTCAGGCCCGCGCTCAGCGCGATGATGATGTTTCGACGGCTTAACCTGGCAGCCCCCCCCTTCCCGATGCGTGGCCCGATGGACATCATCTTCTGCCGCAACGTCATGATCTACTTCGATGATCCGGTCCGTGACCGGCTGGTCGACGAGTTCTACCGGCTTCTCAAGCCCGGCGGCTACCTCTTCCTGGGACATTCCGAGGGGATCCGCGAACCGGGGGGGCGGTTCAATACCATCGCGTCTTCGGCCTATCAGAAAGTCGGGGCCTGAGATGACACCCGCCCCCCGAACACGCCTGGGAATCTATGACGACCTTAGCGGCCGGATACTCCGCTCGGTGGGCGTCTCGCAGTTGATGATCTCGGGGGACTCGGACGTACGGCTGGCCACCTTCTCGCTTGGGTCGTGCCTTGGGATCACGGCCTACGACCCCGTTACGAAGGTCGGCGGACTCTTGCATTGCCTCATGCCGGATTCACACTGTAACCAAAGTGATGCCGTCCGAAATCCCGCGAAGTACGTCGATACCGGTATCACGTGCCTGCTGCACGAGGCCGAGCAATACGGGGCACAACGCGGAAGATTGATAGTACATATCGCGGGGGCCGGCGCAAAAGCCGATGGCCAAGATGTGTTTAGGATCGGAGATCAAAACAGGGATGCGGCTTACCGCGCCCTCGCGAGCCATCAGGTAGGCATCGCTTATGAGGAAGTCGGTGGCGAGCAGCCGCTAACGCTCACCCTTGACATCGACACGGGTATCACGAAGGTTCGCCGCTGTCGCAATACAATCCAGACAGAACAGTTGGGGGCTTAGCCGGGAAACAGTATGTCCAGCACACGCAAAATCAAAGTCTTGGTCGTCGATGACTCTGCCGTCGTTCGGCAGATGCTTTCGCAGCAGCTGTCGCGCGACCCTGAGATCGAAGTTGTCGGCACCGCGATCGACCCGTATGTGGCCCGCGAGAAGATCGTCGAGCTCGAGCCCGATGTCCTGACCTTGGACGTCGAGATGCCACGGATGGACGGGATCACGTTCCTCAAGAAGCTGATGCGTCATAAGCCGATGCCCGTCGTGGTCGTCTCCTCGGTGACCCAGGCCGGCAGCCAGCAGGCCCTCGAAGCACTTGAAGCGGGTGCTGTCGATGTCATCTGCAAACCCGGCGGGGCCTACTCGGTCGATGACCTCGGGGTCGACTTGGCCCACCGAGTCAAGGCCGCCGCCGCCGCACAGCTCCGGCCCGCCACCCACTCCGCCGCCCCGGCAGTTATCTCAACCGATCCGCTACCACCGATCACACAAACCACGAACAAAATCATTGCGATCGGGTCTTCCACCGGCGGAACCGAAGCGTTACGTGTTGTGCTGTCCAAGTTGCCCGCCAACACACCGGGCATCGTCATCGTCCAGCACATGCCGCGTGCTTTTACCGGCTCATTCGCTAGCAGCCTCGACCACATCTCCGCCCTTGACGTGAAGGAAGCCCAGAGCGGAGACACCCTCGTACCGGGGCGTGTACTCCTCGCGCCGGGGGATACTCATATGCTGCTCAAACGTAGCGGCGCAGTCTTTCGTGTCCTGCTCAAGGAAGGGCCGCGTGTCAGCCGACACCGGCCATCGGTCGATGTCCTATTCAAGTCCGTCGCCCGAGCTGCGGGGACCAACGCGGTCGGTGTCATCCTGACCGGCATGGGAGCTGACGGGGCGGAAGGCATGAAAGAGATGCACGATGCCGGAGCGTTCACGATCGCTCAGGACCAGGCAAGCTGCGTCGTCTATGGCATGCCACGCGAGGCCGTCCGCCTCGGCGGGGTCAATGAAGTTTGCCCCCTCGATCGCATGGCAGCCAGTATCGTGCAGCAAGTCATGACGCGCAACGCCGCGTAGCAGCATGAGTTGAACTCACTCAGCCCTTGTTCGTGTGGGCTTCTCACCAGGGCGGGGCTTCTATCACGGGCGGCTGCATTGGATTGGACCTTGATTGTGGGTCGCCACAAACGTCAATCCAAGCACCTCCAACGAAAACAGCCCGCCGCAGGTGATGCGGCGGGCTGTCGGTTCTAACATCGAAGCAACCGGACACCAGTTGAACTTTTTCTGGCCTCAGTCGCTGGAATCGAGGAACTGCACATTGCACCGCGACTTTCTCATCAGGCCTTTTCGGGCGGTTGATCATCTTCGTGAGTTTGCTGTCCAACGCGGACCCCAGGCCATGAGAGGTGGTCCCCAAATCTCAGACAGCCGGTTAAGGTGGCCCAACCCCTCTGAGTGTGTCGTGGCGAGTCCATTCATTCGTCGACGAGTTTTTCATTGCCATTTTCCTTCAGTGCAGAGATAACAGAAGAGGATTGCTCGTCTCTCATTCACCAATCGATAGAACGAAAGTATCTGAGACACCATTCCGTGTCGTATAGACCAGAGTATTCTGCCCTTCACCCTCGACCCGAGCGTTGAGAGGCGGGTTGGTCTGTGGCAGGCCGGAGGCCGCGTTTAGCACTTCGATGCTGACATCGGCAGAGAACTGGATCCGGACCTCCCTATCCCTTGAGTATCTGTAGGTTGGCGACTCCTGGTCCCGATCAATGTTGACGTTGGGGTCACACACCGAGAGCACTAGGTCGCCCGCCTCATTCTTCCGCATCATCAGGTTGAGGCGGGTGTTGGCGGATTCGATGTAGGGTAAGCCCAACTCCTGATTCGGCGTCAACACGACGTAGCTCAGCAGGCTCTCTGCCCCGTCAGTACCCATAAACTCGATCGCGTGGGCGACTTCATCCTGACGCAAAACCTCGTAGCCGGGGTTACGCTGTACTTCCTGCGTGTATTGCTCGAATGCCTCTGGGCTCTTCCCGTCACCGTTGAGCAGAACGAAGTAATGGTGAGAGGATGTTTGGCTGGATTCACCGTGGTCAAGCCAAGCCGTGACAAATGTCCCGCTCGTCATCTCTTCGCCCGGCCCTTGCGAGGGCACATGGGTCTGGAACAAGCTCTCTTGCTCCTGCCAAGTCAGGTTCAACTCGCCTTGCTGCTGGGCAGGGAGGACCCAGGCGTGGCCGTAGGGCGAGATGATGTAGTTGTCTTGATCAAGAGGAAGTTCCAGCGCACACTCCGTCTCATAGCGCGTACCGTTGACGACGATGGACGGGCTCTCGGGGCTCCATCGTCGCTCGTTCTTGTTCTGCCAGATCAGATCACCGATCCCCTGCTGGAACAAGACGGTCTGCATGTGCCGAGTGGTATTCGCTTGATAGCCACTACCAAGACACACGACTAAATCTTCGTAGAAGTGGTAGGTCTTCTGGCCCTCCAAGCCGCTGACATCGAACCGCTGCCACGGCCTGTCCGAATCGGCGGGCTCGACTTTCAAGCCGAAGTTGCCGTATCGGCCCAGGTCTTCCTCGGTCTCGTTGAACGTGACCGAGCCGTTACCGATGCCGCCCCCAACACCGTGCTCGCCGAAATCGGCGTGCTCTTGGAGCGAGACCCGTGGCATGGTGACGCCGGAGGTCCGCGACCAGTCATACCCCTCGTACGAACCGCCGAGATGGACCGCTCGGTCAAGACGGACCGACTCGTAAAGGAACAGCCCGCCGTAGCCCCGACTCCACAGGTTACGGCAGCCAGGCTCGACCTCCGGCACCGAACTTTCCTTGTCGTTGTAGGCCCCCACGCTGACCTGAGCCAGTCCGCGTACATACGTCGCCGAGCCCGACCAGTTCAGGCTCAGGTAGAGATCGGGTTGCGATTCGACCTCTCGCAGCCGGGGGTAGTCGGTATAGAGCCCCTCCAACTCTTCTGGGTAGTGCCGAAAACTCCCGACAACCATCTCAATATACTTCTGTGCTGCGGGGATTTCCTCCCAGTCCATGTTGTAGAAGTACTCAAACACTCCGATGCTGGGCATGACCCGACCGCCTTGCACAGGAACGGCCGCTTCGTTGAGACTGTTATAGCCAAACCCCGGGTTGAGCCAGGGGTTCACGCAGGGCAGTGTCCTTGATCCGTAATTGAAGCAGATCGTGTGTAGCGCCAAGTTACGCCGGATTGTTGCGTCGAAATCGACCGGAGCGCCTTGAAACTGGCGGGCCAGTTCCATGTACCCCCTGTAGTTCCCAAACCAGTACCCAATGAAGTGACCGTGGTGGAAAAAGCTGTAGTCGGGCTTGATCATCGAGCGGGCATCCAGGGCGGCGATCGAGAACGTATTCGTCCACCCGTCCCGCAGCGACACCATATCCCGGTACAGCTTCCGGTCGTCCGGCTCGTAAAGGATCGAGTAGTAGTTCGCCATCGCGGGGACACCGACCTCGATGACAGCGCCCGCGATTCTGTCCCGGCAGTATGCATTGGTGTGGGCCCTGCCCGCCCACATAATTAGGTCGCCGAGGTAAGTGACATACCTGTCATCTTCGGGCGTACCCCGTTCCCGAAGGACAGGGAGAACCTCGGCGCAGACATCCGTCAGGTGGTCTGCCCCGTACCTCCCCCAAAAACCAAACGCGGCCTTACCCGACTCGATCCCCTGGTACCGCATCCAGTCCAGGTACGCCTTAAAGAGCGCATACACCGGCTCGCTATCCGGGCACAGCGAAAGCCAGCGGCTGTACTTACGAAGGATGAATCTCGGATCGATGTCCCGCATATCGATATGCTCTGGGACCTGAAGGCGGTGCTTGCGGTGATAGATGGTGTCCCCGGGGAACATGTAGTAGTTGCCCTGGGCGTAGTTGATGGCCTCCTTGATCTTGTATCGGCCGTCGGCAAGCTCGACACAGTCCCGGGCCAGCACTTCCAGTGCCTGCGCCTCGATCGATCGATACCGATCGCTGTCTGGAGACAAGGGCTCAAGTGGACGAGAGACCGACGTCCTCAAGCCGTCGATGTAGGCCTGCTGCTCGGCGGTCAGGGCATCGGGGACCGGGGGTTTCTCGGCATGGAAGAGGTAGTAGTTTGGGCTGTTGCGGTGGAAATCGGCCGGGTCGAGTGGAACCTCGGGGATGCCCGCGTTTACATTGTCCGGCTGATTAATCAGGCGTACCCGCTGATTTCCGCCGGCGGCCTCGTTGGGGTCCGCTGGAAGTTCTCCCGGCACGATCAGTCGATCCAGGTAAAACGTTCCGGACGGGACATCGGTGGGGGCTTGAATGACCAGCTCGTTTTTCGCGGGTTCATCGATCTCGGCTGGCATCTCATCGAGCAGTACAGCGTTGTTGCGCTGCGGGAAAAACTGGCTCTGCCCACCGCTGGCCCCCATCATGTACCAGTGGGTATAGTTCATAAAGTAATGCAACTGCAACAATCTTGGCTCGTTGCTGCCCCGCCTGTTGTTAGGAGTCCGCTTAAGCCAGATGTGCATCCGGCTCCCCGCAGGCAGCGGTGCTTCCTGGAGGACAGACAACTGAAACGGAGCGGTTTCTTCGCTGGGCGGGCCCGGCTGATGCGTCCTCAGAGTCGTTAGGCACCCCAGCCCGCTGATCCGAAGCACATCCCCCGCTTCCCAATCCCAGCGCACGCTGCGGTGCCCCGCAGCCGAGTAGGTATCGCTCATGCTCAGCCGGCTGTTACCCGACACCGACCAGTTCTCGGGCAGCTCATCCAGTAGATGCACCTGCACCGCGAGTTGCTCACGACCGTGGGTATGGCGTCCACCCGTAATGAGATACGACTCAGGAACATCCTCGACAGCTATGTCGAAAAGGGCCTCGGCGGGGACTTCAGGCAACCGAACTGGCTCATCCGCCAAGAGAAGGGCTGGCTGGACAAGCCACAGGACAGCGAAAGCAAGCATGGCCAAAACCCAGCCAAGGGGGGCAACACGATGATGATGCATTCAAGGCTCCAGCAGCAACGGAGGAAAGTGAACAAACACCAAATCAATCAGCGGCGACCTAATGGATATTGTATTCATCCGTCACGACGGGGCAGGATACATCACATTACACAGAATCTGATATCTGAATGCCACAGCCACACCCTTGTATCTTGAATTCTTTTTCTCCTACTGCCCCGCGTAGCGTTTCGGTTGGCTGCGAGATCGTCTTTCCCCTGGCCTAACAGGCCGTGCAGTAGCAAGATCCCGGTCAGCTTTGTTGTGAGTCAGAATCCGTACAGTCGCCTGGGCCTCTGCCCCCGGGAACTCTACCCGGTTCAAGCCCGTATCTGCAAGAAAGGACCGATTCTCATGAACAAGGTGTGTATCGGGATCGACGTTTCAAAGGATCACTTGGATGTCGCCATGGATGGAGTTGAAGCGGTTTCTCGCTACGAGAACACGCCTGAGTGCCACCAATAGCTGGTCAAGTACCTTGGCCAGCAGCAGGTGCACCGTATCGTGCTCGAAGCCACAGGCGGTTTCGAGCGAGCCGTCATCGCGGCAATGATGGCCGAAGGGTTGCCTGTTGTGCTCACCAATCCACGCCAAGTCCGCAACTTCGCCCGTGCCGTGGGGCAACTCGCCAAGAGCGGCTTACTCGCCGTCACCTGCTCACGCCAGCAAATTGCCGTATTAGTAGGCGTAGCTCCATTAAATCGTGATAGCGGCACGATGCGAGGCAGACGAACCACCTATGGCGGTCGTGCCAATGTTCGGAGGGTGCTGTACATGGCTACGCTCGTCGCCACGCAGCACAACCCAGTGATTCGGGCGTACTACCGGCGTCTGGTATACTCCGGCAAGAAGAAGATGGTGGCCTTTCTCGCCGCGATGCGGAAACTGCTCGTCATTCTCAATGCAATGATACGAGATCAAAGAGTTTGGAAGCTCAGCTAGACCGCTTGAATGAGAAGTGATCGATGATCGACACAGTGATGAAATTGGGAGAAGAAGGTTACCCCGGCGTAATCCAAATTCGTGTTGGGGGATACACCAAGATTAAAAAAGCATTCGGTATGGCCGATCGAGAGTGCGCTACATCTCATGTGATTGATACACGTTTTGCAGTGGCTTCCGTGACCAAGATGTTTACTGCGGTACGGGTCTATCAGCTCGCTGAAGAAGGCCAAGTCGACCTGGATCGACCGATTGCAGAAATGCTTGATCGTCGGCCAAAGGCGCTGCCACACGAAAGCACAGTGATGGATTTGCTAGGGCACCGCAGTGGGTACGGCGATTACATTGACGACGATGCAAAACTACCCTTCGAGGGGATGCCCGTTGCGTCACTACGCTGCCCGGATGATTATTGGCCGATTCTCATGCCGGTTAGGCCCACGCCGGGCGGACGTGGAGAGCCCTCGTATAGCTCAGCCGGATTTATCCTGCTGGGTCTGATGATCGAGCAGATCACCGGTCAATCGTATTTTGAAGAGATACAGCACAATATCTTCGACCGAGCCGCAATGCATCAATCAGGATTTGATGAGTTAGATGCGTTGCCGCAGGATTGTGCGAAAGGGTACTTGGAGACGGGTGAAATCAATACAGATCATCTCCCCGTACGAGGCGGACCGGATGGAGGGGCATACTGTTCGACGGGTGACATCAGCCTTTTCTTTGATGCACTCTACGGAGGACAGCTTCTATCGGCTGAAAGCCTAGAGCGGATGATCGGCGGCGGCCGGGTTACTGGAGACGGCGAAATCCCTTCTCGGGGATTGATCTATCTCTCGAACCCAACCGGTTATTGGAGGGGGCATTTCGGTAGTGACCCAGGTGTATCGGCCGTCGCGTTTCAAGAAGTAGATCACAACATCGAAGTGATTTGCCTGGCGAATGAGGCTTCGTGGGCTTTTCGTGCCTTTCGCCTAATCCGAGAGGATTTGGCCTCAGTTGAAGTAGTGTCGGAGTGAATTTGGAATTCACCGGTCTATCCGCGTTGAGCACTTGACATTCAAGACAGTCGCTACTGCGCAAGGCCTTATCACCTTCTCTTGCTAGGAGACCCTGCCCCACACTCAGCATCTAAGGAGCGGCTTACGAATCCACCGTAGCGAACACACCACCAGAACCAGCGCTGAAGCTACACCAACCCAGTGCGGGATAAGATGCGCTGTCTCCGCAGCCTGCGCGACCACATCAACGCTAAACACCCGCAGTACCCAGTCCAGGCCGAGCCCCAACGTGATCGCAACCCCACCGATCGAAGCCAGATACACCCACAGCGTACGCCAGCCCAGTTCCCGTCGAACAATCCCCATCGTCGCCATGTTCGTCGCCGGCCCTGCCAACAGGAACACCAAGACCGTCCCAGGCGACACCCCGGCCACCAGCAACGCCGCCGCGATCGGGGTCGAGGCCGTCGCGCAGATATACATCGGGATCCCCACCAAAAGCATCAGCCCCATCGCTGCGGGGCCACTCCCCCACGAGGCGATCTGCCCGTCATCAAGCAAGCCCGCCAACAATCCTGCCAAGACGATCCCCAGTAACAGCCAGCCCTTCAGGTCGTCGATCAGGTCACTCGCGGCGTAACGCAAGCCGTATATTGTTCGGCCAACTACACTCCCAGCGCCTACGCTCTTGGCTAAATCTGCCTCCGGCTCACCCCCTTCGCTTTCACCACTGCTGCAACACCCTGCCGAAACCCCAGCGTCAGCCGACTCCTCTGGCCCCTCGCCTTCAACCGCAGAATCCGGTTGCTCAGGAATCAGGGCTGCCACTAACCCGCCCGCTAATAGAGCAGTGCCCACGGCGGCAAACGGTCGGACCACCGCCATCAATGGCCCGAGCAGCACATACGACACCGCCACCGAATCCACCCCGGTCTCCGGCGTCGAAACAAGAAATGAAACGGTTGCTCCACGGCTGGCACCTCCACGCCGCAGCCCCACGGCTGCGGGGATAACGCCGCAAGAACACAGCGGCAACGGCGCACCCACCAGCGACGCTCGGACGATCGCCCCCATCCCCTTGCCCCCCAGCCAGCGCATCATTACCCCCGTTGGCACCCACGCCTGGATCAGCCCCGCCGCGACCAACCCGACCAGCAGCCAAGGTGACGCCTCAACCGCCATCTCCCATGTTGCCTTCGCGACGTTGCTAGTGATGAGCCACATCCCAACATTCTATCTCTTTCCCAAGGCTACTAATGAGGGCCACCAACAACATAGTGATGACATACGACTCAACAGGCCAACACAGTTGGTGACATAAAGCTGCTGCTTTGGGACCAACTGCTTCGACGGCCGATGGCCGCCTTTGTGGCAGGGGACTTGCACTCCAAAGCAACTTACATGTATCCGGTACATCTCTACTCTCGTGGCGACCTTCCCCTGTCAGCCTCGCGAACGGCTTCAATCTGGCTGATCCTCTCACAATATGTGGGTAAAAACCCGAGGGGTGCCCCTCGGGTCCTTAGTCATACTGCGGGATGGGCGGAGCCAGTCCTAGAAATCTTCGTCAACGTGCATGCCTTCCTCATCCCAATCCGCCATCTCGTCGCATGAGATGTAATCGGTTGAGATTAGGGTCTGTTGGAAAACCAGCAGTGGGACAGGCATTTTGCCTGTCAACAGGCGGGAATCCTGTTCCACCTTGCATGACAGGAGTTCTCCGACAGAGCCTAGCTCGCCGTCTTCTAAGAGCATGGCCATGTCAATCGCTTCTTCGCCTTCGGCGACGATGACAAATACGCCATCCATGACCTCTTCAACTTCGACGATCTGCAATTCTTCCCCGCTGTCCTCAATCAACTTGTCGGCACTGTCACGCACCGACTCGGGCAGTTGGGCGATCGCCTCTTCCATCTCCGCTGCCCACGCGGCTTCGCCTTCTTCATTCCACTCTTCCTCTTCCCATGCCTCTTCGGTGACCAGCACGACGAAAAGTTCTCCCCGGCCTCATCAGTGCCGAATACGGCGAAGATCCCGGGCATCACCTCCTCGGCGCCCTCGATCTCGATGCCGGGCACGACTTCCTGGACCGCGGCGTCTATCGCTTCATAGGCCTCGTCCTCGTCAGGTGCGGCTACCACAGCCTCACCAGACTCGCACCCGTCATTATCACAAGTTGGGTGTGCCGCGAAGACAGGTGCCGCCAGCATCATCGCGGCCACCAGGAAGGTGGAGATGGTCAGCGCGTTACGATGGGTGTTGTTCACAGTGTTGCTCCACAGGCAAGGGGTCGGGTACTGCTACGCCGATAGGCTGGCCGTTACGACTGCGCCTTCTGGATCGTCAGGAGGCCGTGCTCGCGGAGGTCGTCGACACCGAATCCACTGCCGTCCGCTTCAACTGTGTGCTGAGAATCTCTAGCTGAAACAGCAGAACCCGTAGCCAGGATATGAAGGATGCGTTGGCATTGGCCTTAGCCCCAGCATGAGGTACAATATGATCGAAGAGACTTATGTATAGACCGATTCGCGACGGAGTGAGAAAAATGGGATTTGAGAAGTTAGGATATGCTGTGGTTGCGATTGTGTCTGTGACCGCCCCCTGTGGGCAAGCACATGCCGCCAATCTGCTTGTGAATGCCGGGTTTGAAGCGAACGATGCTTCCAACAGCCCTTTCTTCATACGCTCACCAACTTCTCTTCCGGGGTGGACGCAGTTCGGAGACGGGGTCGATGTGATCCATGACAACTATACCCAGCCAAGCCTACCTGTCCTGCTTGATCCCTCCGAGGGATCTCAGTTTCTTGACCTGAATCAAGGCGGTGCGCTGGGCGGGATCTATCAAGATGTTGCGACCGTCTCAGGCCAGATGTATGAGCTGACCCTTGACGCTGGCAGGTGGGCAACAAACTCGGGGGGAAGTATCCGCTATAGCCTTATTGACCCCACCGACAGCAGCGTCATCGCAACAGACACCTACGCGGTTACCGAACAGTGGGTTCAACGGACCCTTACCGGCACTGCCACATCTGGCACGATGCGCGTTCAGGTTGAAGCTGTTTCAGCCCCACAGGCTGCCCCGGCTCTTGACAACCTGAGCCTTACGCAAGTCCCTGAGCCAACCTCAGCGATTCTCATGGGGCTGGGGAGCATCTTCATCGGGCTCAGGGCATCGCGCAGAACCTGAGCCATAGAGTTAACGCGGCTCGGTATGCTGTGTCTGCCGCCCGACTCATTTGCAGCGGTATCCGGTATCGCTTCAACCCCATCTGGTCGCGATGGCTCAGGAAAGAGCAGAGGCTATTTGGATGTGGGGGAAGCGACGTCGGCTGTCATCACGTCTTCCGGCAGCAGAAATAGCCCACCACTGAACATCGCCCATGCCGATCACATCCACCGTCCACTCCACCTGTCTGTCTTGACAGTCGAACGCTAGCGACAACGGCGGCGTAGCAGAGCCAGCCCACCCAAGCCCAACAGCGTCAGCGAGCCCGGCTCGGGGATGACCACCGTGCCACCATGCGGCGTATCGCCGGCGGTGTAGGCTGTATCCACACGCAGCCCGTGCAGCCGTTCGTAGATCCGGTTGGTGTTCTTGCTCCGCACATCGAGCCGGTAGCTGTCTGCACGGCCCGCAACCTGGAGTAGTGCCCACCCGCGGGTCACCGCGTTGCCTGCGGCAACCTCGCCATCGATCTGGAGCACCGTCATATCCGCCGGGGTGCCACCATCAAGCGAGACCGTCCAGCCATCGCCGTTCGGGAACGAACTCTCGAACTGGATCAGGATTGAGGTGTAACCAAGGGATGTCATGCCGCCGGCGGGCGTGACCTCGACACCGAAATCAAAGGTGCCGGCGATGCGGATCCACTGGTTTCCGATAGCACCGGACGAGACCTCCTGCAACGAAGGCGCATTGTTGTAGTAACGGCCGATTGCATCGCCACCAATGTTGTTCGGTGAGTCGATGTAGTCGTCGATGCCATCGAGCCGGCCATCGGTATCCCCGTCGCCGATGTCGGTGACAGGGAAGTTGCCGTTCCATTCGGCGGCAGTCGTTCCCGCGTCTCCGGGGGTCCAGCCATCGATCGCTAGCGATGCGGCGAGCGATCCAGGGGCTAGGCAAAAAGATAACGCCAAAGTAGCTACGAACTGCACATTCATCCTAAGTCTCCTGTGTTTTAGCTTAAAATGGGCGTATGTTCGTCTGTCAAGGGCGTTTCGCAGTTCAACAAACTGGGTAGTCTGACTACAGCCGAGCGGGGGGCTGATCCACTGATCGACAAGTGAATGCGAGGTAAAGATGCAATGCCGATGAAAACCAAGCGGCTTTACGACCACCGAAGTACAGTGAGATGGTGAGGAAAATTTACTGTAAGCAAGCACCAAAACCATCCCATGGGGGTCGCTCCTTGGCAGACCATCCAGGCCCGGAGCAAGCGACCTTGCCTCTGCTTAGAATTTTCCGTCTTCTTCATCCCAATCCTCATCGTCCCATTCTTCTTCCATCTCCTGAAAAGTCATGTAGTCCGCCGAGACGACCTCGCCGTCCGCGAGGACCATCGCCATACCAACGCCCTCTTCACCCTCACCAACCACGATAAAAATGCCGTCCATGATCTCTTCCAGCTCGATGATTTCGAGGTCTTCTTCGCTTTCGTCGATCAGATTGTCAATCGCGTCACGCGTTGCTTCGGGCAGTGCCGCAATCCGTGCTTCAAGTTCCGCAGCCCATTCGGCTTCGTCTTCTTCATCCCACTCTTCCTCGCCCCATTCATCATCTCCGTGCTCTTCACCCCCGTCATCGTCGTGGCCATCTCTTTCGCCAGCCTCGTGGCCCCAATCTGCATCTTCTTCATCCCACGCTTCTTCCTCGACGCCAAGTACCCGGCCCGTTTCGGTGACCAGCACAACGTAGAAGCGTTCCCCGTCTTCGGCTTCAACAACGCCAAACACCCCGAACACGCCGGGCAAGAACTCTTCGCCATCTTCGATCTCGATGCCGGGCACGGCTTCCTGGACTGCCTGCTCCATCATGGCGATGGCTTGATCCTCGTCACGCTCGACGGCGGCTTCGGCCTCGCCGGGGGCATCTTTTGCACTGACGGCTGGAGTCCCCAAAGCCGGGGTGGCCAGCAGCATCGCAGCGGTCAGGAGAGCGGAGGTGGCCAGGGTGTTACGAAGGGTGTTTTTCACAGTGTTGCTCCATGAGTAAAGGGTTGGGTATAGGTCACTACTGAGAGATTACATTATGTAGATGAAGTCACGATGAAAAGCGGTTCATGCTACAGCTATTCTTGTTTGCTCATACACGGCGGCGGCGGCTCAGTATCACCAAGCCACCAACCCCGAGCAGTGTCAACGCCCCGGGTTCGGGCACGACGGCTACACCTTGGCTACGGAGGAATGCGATGTTGCTCTCTGTGTTGACCGGCGCGAAGAAGCCGACGTTCCCGTATCGTCCGCCGAGTTCATCATCGTCGGTGAGGGACAGAGGGTTGCTGCCGGCAGAGTTTACGGCAAACAGCGCCGAACCACCATTGAAAGCGGTATATATCCCGCCGCCGCTGTCGCCCGGGGCCCCTTCCCCTTCCAGCCGTAATGGGGTCGCCGAAGACAAAGTGCCGGGAAGCTCTTGCGAGATCGTATTGGTGTTGCCCACCGGGCTATCGAAGTCCACCGCATGAACGACACCGCCAGACTGGTCTTCGTGACCAGCAAAATCCAAGATGTTGTTCGCCGCCAGGCGTTGCGTGAAGGGAGACGCGGTGTTTACATCGAAAGTATCTCCCGTGCCGTGCAAGCCGTAGCCGACCTCGGTGATGGTCTGTCCGAGCGGGGTTACCGCCGCAACCGTCGCGGGTGTTACGCCCGGTATCGGGTCACTCAACGTCAGCACCGCGAGATCAAAGGAGATCAGTCCCTCGCGGTACGATGGGTGGATCGCCGCAGACTGAACCTGAGCCGTCACCGCCGGCGCACCCCCGATCGGGTCGAGGCGGAACGACAAGATCGAGGTATCCACGTCGATCGCCCCGTCGCCATCAAGGTCCAGGCAGTGCGCCGCGGTCAGCAACTGATTGGGGCCGACCAAGGTGGCCGAACACGATCCCTCTCCATTTTCAAGGAGTGACCCGGTCGCCGGAAACTGCCCCGCCAACTCGATGTACTCGGATTGAGGAACATCATGGCGGATGACGATTGCACCGGCATTGGGTGTGACGGCTGCTGCCAGAAGCCCGGCGGTAAGTGTGCGCCCGATCCAAACAGATGCGTGTTTTTCAGCAAGTCGTTTCTTCATGGTTTTCTTTCCTGTCAGGAGGGTAGGGGAGTGCAAGCAACTGACGGGGAGGAACCCCTCCCAGATTGTGTTGCGGAACAAAGTTGGCAAGGGTGTAGTTCACTAGAGAGATTACGTTGTGTAGATGAAATCCCGATGAAACGCGGTCAATACCACGGTTGTTTTGCCGTCATACACGGCGACGGCGAGCCAACAGCGCCAGGCCACCAACCCCCAGCAGTGTCAACGCCCCGGGTTCGGGCACAACATTCACGCCCTGACTACGCAGCCAGGCCTCGTTGCTCACCCCATTCAGTGGAGCCCACTCGGCGATGGCGCCGTATCGCCCATTAAGTTCGTCAAGGTCAGTGGTAGACAACGGGTGGAACCCCGAGGAGGTAATCCCGGCGATACGCCACTCCCCGCCTTCATTGACAAACAACGGGCCTCCGCTATCGCCGGGGCCGGTAGACCCCTCGAGCGTGAGCGCTGTAGCCGACGAGGTGAAACCAGTCGCATCGGGAATCGTGTTGTTGCTCCCTGCGGGGCTATCGAAGTCCGCGACGTACAGGCCAATCTCGGGGTCAAGGCCATCAATCACGTTCCATGCGGCACGTTTCCGGCTGTCGAAGTTCGAGTCGTCGTCGAGTTGAAAGTCAGCGTTGAGCCCCGTACCAAACGTCCCGTACCCAACCACGACTGCCTCCGCTCCGACCGGCGAGGCCGTCGTCACCGATGAGGCACCCACGCCGGTGATCGGTGCATCAAGGCGGAGGACCGCGATGTCTGCCTGCCGTGTTCCGCCGACCCAGGCGGGATTGAGCGAGAATGAGCTGATCGAACGAGAAGGTGACGGGGTGTCGCCATCGGCACCTAGAACAAAAGAACTGCCGATGATCGGATTGTCGGGGACGCCATCCATGTTGTCATCAATGCAGTGCGCCGCGGTGATCACAAGATCGGGGCCGACCAGTGTGCCCGTACAACCACCATTGAACTGGCCAACCGTCGGGAACTGGGCTGCCAGATCAAAGTATGACTGTTCATTGACATCATGCCTGATCACAATGGCCGAGGCACTGGTGGCGGCCATACTAGCGATCAAGGCGCTTGTTGTGGCTGTGTGTTTCATGAGGCTTGCGTACTCCTTTCAAGGGGTTTCAGGGCAATCGTATGATGCAGGAGAAGGATAGGCGGACCCGATGAAATCTATATGAAATGACAGCGGGCAAACTGTCCGAGATGAATGCGTGCAGAGAGCCAAATCGTCACGGCCCCAGTCGCTAGGACTGTGATAACTCATCCCCAACGAGACCATCACATTGTCTCTTTCGGGTTTGACCTCAAAGTCTGGCCATCGCAGTAAGTACCAGCGCAGCCCTTCACGCCATCAACGATGGCCAGAACTGCTGGACACTTCATTTCCCCACGGCCTAGAACTTTGACTGCTCTACTCGCCAGGGGGTGAGGCGATACGAAACCCCAGATGATCGTCGCTGCTGCGTGGGTCATCGGCCGATCGATTGGCCGCTCGAACATTGTGCTTCTCTTGGATACTTGACCGGGTCAGGCCCGCATCGGCAACCCACATCCCGCCACGCATACATCTGATGTTGCCCGTGGCGGGGCCCTCGGGATTAATCTGACGCCCCTCCGGATACTCATCGAGCAAGTCGTAAACCCACTCGGTGACATTACCCCCAAGATCGTAAACACCGTAAGGCGATTGCCCGTCTGGATACGCATCGACCGGGGATGTCCCGGCATACCCATCGTCGGCATCGAGGTCAGGCTCTCCCTGGTGGGACCCCGGGTATTCCTGTGCAAAGCGGATGTCGCAGTAGTTGCACCGTGTCCCATCTGGTGGTGTGTCGCCCCATGGGAACATCCGCCCGTCAGTCCCCCGAGCGGCTTTCTCCCACTGGGCCTCGGTGGGCAGGCCGATCGGGAGCTCGAGATGATCAGAAAGCCACTGGGCATAAGCCTGGGCGTCATACCAGCTCACGCACGTGACCGGGTGGTCATCGATGATCCGATCAAACGCATCGCGCCAGCTACGCCCCGGCGTCGGCCTGAAGTATCGCCTGCGGGGGTCATAAACGTACGGCCCCTCCGCATCGGGTTGCTCTGCGTCGGTGACGTACCCGGTCGCCTCCACAAAGGCGCGAAACTGTGCGTTGGTGACAGGGTACTTCCCGATCCAGTAGCCGGTGAGATAAACCTCGTGCACAGGCCGCTCGTCACGGGTGAGCGTATCCGATCCCATCGGAAAGCTGCCGCCGGGAATGTAGATCAGGACCGTACCGTCGTGGAACGTTGCTTCGAGACAACCGGCGGAGTTGACCTGAACTTCTTCTGCGTGTGGCTCAACATAGCGGCGTGCCGCCTGGATTTCTTCGCCAAGGCCGGGCTGCTCGGGGTGCGTAGCCTGCACGGACCCGTTCGGCGTGGACTGACAGCCAAGCAGCACCAGAACAAATACTATAACCATAAAGCAGTGCCCCAGGCAGAGCTGGCAGTGACGGCCATTGTGGACGGAAGTGTGGTCGTTGCCCCTATGTTCCACCTTCAAGGAGAGTGCGTGTTTCATCGTCTGGTTTCTCTATTGCGGTTGTTGCATCAGCCGTGACGCCAAAGCCACGAGGCATGCGATTTTTCATTTGGCAAATCGGGATCGGGGAATCTTAGAACGTGTACGAGAAGTCATCTCACCCTGGCATCAGCCTGTGAACCATGAGATTGATCATGGCCAGTTGGATC
>WURV02190288.1:0-12462 GCA_011762755.2 Epimenia babai | reverse complement strand
AAGATAAATTGCCCTGATCCATCCAATGCAACCTGCCACACTGTTGAATCGGAAGACTTCACAATCTCAATGCTCGGAGAATTTGCAAACACTCTCTCGGTAGAATGAGTGACAAAGAAACCCAAGATGCACAAGCACCACCATACCCTTATGTTCAAATATCTACGCATGTTCATAAATTCCCACTCTGGCAACCAGAATATTCATATTAGGTAAGCAAAAGAGCGCACATATTTATGATATCTCCTACTCACATACCTGATGATATTCAACAGGGTCAAGCTTGAACTAAAGTTATTTTTATTGATTGTTGCCCTGTATCCTCTATGCTATCGTTGATCATGGTGATCGTAGGGTTAACCGGAGGCTTGGGGGTTGGAAAATCAACAATAGCCAGGCTCTTTCGAGATTGTGGGGCGACAATCATTGATGCCGACCAACTGGCTCGTGAAGTTGTCAAACCAGGAAAACCGGCTTGGAAAGACATTAAAAAACAATTTGGATTCAGCGTTTTTCACACCGACCAGACTCTGAATCGGCACGCCCTTGCTCAATTAGTATTTCGAGATCCTCAACAGCTCAAAAAACTTCAGGATATTATTCATCCTCGAGTCGCCCGTGAACAAGCAAAACGGACGAAAATCATTGCTGAAGCTGACCCTCATGCTGTGATCATTTATGATGCCGCCTTATTAATCGAAGCGAATGCCTATCAACGAATGGATCATATTATCGTCGTCAAGGCCGACCGTGCCACTCAAATCTCCCGTGTATGCCAGAGAGATGGGTTGAGCAAAACCAATGTGTTACGTCGAATCAAACAACAAATGCCTGTGCGTGAAAAGCTTCAATATGCCAATACGGTCTTAGATGGAACTTGGCCTCGTTCTCGGTTGCGTCCAATCATCAAATCATTGTATAGGACCTATCAACAAGCTACGTCGCAGCAAAAATTCAACAGGCTCCGGACTTGATTTTGCAATCACAATCATTATCTTATTCCCATATCAATCTATAGGTTTTCGGTAAAGGAGTGACACATGGTACACGACGTTCTCATTCTCGGTTCTGGCCCAGCAGGACTCACTGCAGCTGTCTATAGCGCCAGAGCAAATCTGACACCCCTCTTAATCGATGGCTCACAACCTGGAGGGCAGCTAACCTTGACCACAGATGTGGAAAACTTCCCAGGCTTTCCCAAAGGCATCATGGGCCCACAACTCATTCAAGACATGCGCACGCAAGCCGAACGATTTGGGACACAATTCCGACATGGCCATGTCTCGGAAGTGGATCTTGAGTCACGCCCCTTTCGCATCACCGTTGATGGCGAAGAGACCATTGAAACAAAAACGTTAATTATTTCCACAGGCGCTTCAGCAAATTTACTGGGTTTGCCCTCCGAAAGCCGATTGATGGGACACGGAGTCTCCACCTGCGCCACCTGTGACGGATTCTTTTTTCGTGAAAAAGAAATTGCGGTAATTGGCGGTGGAGACAGCGCCGTCGAAGAAGCGACCTTCCTGACAAAATTTGCCTCAAAAGTCACGCTCGTTCATCGACGGGATAAATTACGGGCGTCAAAAATTATGCAAGACCGTGCGATGAACAATGAAAAAATTGCCTTTCAATGGAATAGTAGCTTGGAAGAAGTCATGGGTGATGACGTAGTGACAGGCATCCGACTTCGCAATAGCCAAACCAATCAAACAGAAGAAATTGCCTTATCAGGAGTCTTTGTCGCCATCGGCCATACTCCTAATACCAGTTTATTCAAGGGAAAAATTGATATGGATGAAGCGGGGTATATTCGCACACAACCGTATCGCAGCACGACGAATATCCCTGGAGTCTTTGCGGCCGGCGATGTACAGGACTCCAATTATCGACAAGCCATTACCGCTGCAGGTTCAGGGTGCATGGCAGCCATCGATGCTGAACGATTTCTAGAAGCCGCACACTAATGTTCCATGTGTTGGTGCATTATCATGAGTTAGCGCTCAAAGGACGAAATCGAAAACACTTTGAATATCGACTCGTCCATCACATTCGTCGCTCACTGAAGCCACTCACGCATGTGCATGTCGATGCACTACAAGGGCGAATCCGCGTTAACTTTAGAGACGAGTCTGCCTGGCCACGTCTTGAGCAACAATTAAAACGGATCTTTGGCATTGTCAATTTTTCGTTAACCCGGTCAGTCCCACTCTCCCACGACAACCCTGACCTCACGGCCCTCAAAGCTGCCATCACGTCTCATCTTCCAACCCATTCATATGAGACCTTTCGTGTCAGCGCCAAACGCGCGGATAAACGTATTGCCAAAACCTCAATGGAGGTCGAGCGAGAAATAGGTGCAGCGGTGGTGAAACAGACTGGGAAAAAGGTCAACTTGTCCCATCCGGAGCTCACCATTTTAGTCGAACTCGTCCCCCCTGAAGCTTATTACTCCTGTCACCGAGAGTCTGGGCCGGGTGGACTCCCAACAGGGACAGGCGGAAAAGTCGTCTCGCTTATTTCAGGAGGGATTGATTCGCCGGTCGCGACCTACCGCATGCTCAAGCGAGGCTGCAAAGCGGTGTTCGTCCATTTCCACGGACGTCCCTATTTGTCTCGGGTTTCCGAAGAAAAAGTGCAAGATATCGTGAAGCTCTTAACCAGGTATCAATTGCATTCCCGTCTACATCTGGTGCCCTTTGGGGAAATCCAAAGTCAAATCGTCCTCAATTCTCCTCCACCAGTTCGTGTCGTGCTATACCGCCGCCTCATGGTGCGCATTGCCGCCAAAATCGCTGAACAGGAAGACGCCTGGAGCTTGGTCACCGGCGAGAGTCTCGGACAAGTAGCGTCCCAAACCCCGGAGAATATTGTCGTGGTCAATCAAGCCACAACATTACCCATTCTCCGTCCTTTAATCGGCATGGATAAATTAGAAATCATCCAACAAGCCCAAACCATCGGCACATTTGAAACCTCCATCGAACCCGATCAAGACTGCTGTACCCTCTTTGTTCCAAAGCATCCTCGCACTCGCTGCGATCTTCCCAGTATTCTCAGAGTGGAAGAACACTTGGACATCCCCGCCCTCATTCAGCAAGGTCTACAAGAAACTGAACTTATGGAATTCACTCATTAACCAAAGGAGAGCGTATGGAGTGGAGAGCCAGTCATATTTTAGTGAAAGAAAAAGGATTAGCCGATGACCTGAGAAAACGTCTAAAAAGCGGAGCCAAATTTAGAGATTTGGCAAAAGAATTTTCGACCTGTCCAAGCAAGTCAAAAAGTGGTGATCTAGGGTGGTTTGGTCCCGGGAAAATGGTTAAAGCGTTTGAAGATGCAGTCAAACGCATGGGGCACGGGAGCCTCAGCAACGTAGTAAAAACCCAATTTGGATACCACATTATTAAAAAGACAGGACAGAAGGATTAATCATCTTTAAGCCAACAATTTGTTGACCTATCCAAACAGGTCAGAGGGAGAATTCTATTCATTACTAACCCCCATGCAAGAAAAGGGGAAACTCTAGAACTCCTTGAAATCCGCACTTTGTATGGGACATTCAAAAATGCTTCCAATAAGTTTCGCCTTTCACAGAAACCTAGAAGAGATCAGGTTTTTTGACTCGACTCACGGATGCCCTTCGCCTTTTCCTTAAATTTCCTGTAAATGCAATTAAAACCCAAAGGGCTTACAATACTGAGTAGGACCAAGCTCTACGTTTAATTGTATTTTTGGGAAATTCCCTCATGCAAAAACTTTATGTCTCACAAAGCCTGATTGACGTGGAATCCAGAAAAGAACTCCTGGATCAAGCTGAAATCCCCTGCATGGTCAAAAATCAGCGATCGGCCATGCTTGGCGGGGAAGTCCCATTTGCCGAAGTGTTTCCAGAGCTGTGGGTACTTCAAGATGAGGACTTTGGAAGGGCAGAAACTTTACTGAAAGACTGGGAAGAAGCCAAGTCCCTCGAAACCACATCATGGACCTGTCCCAGTTGTTGCGAAGTTCACCAAAAAGAATACACGACCTGTTGGAGATGTGGCCAGGAAAGGGGTGATGACAAGAAAACGACGGTTATTCCTTCGGAATGATTAGAGAATGAGCCTCAAAATAATTCATTCTTGAAGTATTTTTCCAAGGCTTGATCTGCGGGATCATCCTTGCCGGAGTTGGTTGGTCATTATGGAGTTATTTTTCTAGGGATTCGTTTTTTGGGATCGCAATAAAGATAGAGAAGCTGATTATATTGAAATGAAAAAAGACGGGAGACGCATCTCTGATCAATGGGACAATAATTATGATGGAATATATGAAACTACTTGAGATTATAATACTGTCGGTTGAGCAACGAAATGCGTGGTTGACCGCAACCAAAACGGCGAACCAGATTTAATCGATGAATACACATTTGGTGCATTTTCATCAATGAAAATTTTGACTTCCAATCGGGAAAAGTCAGGAAAAAAGTCTATTACAAATTAGGAGTTAAAGTTCGCGAAAAAATTGATGAAGACGGTAATGGGAATTTTGAAAAAACTATTCACTTTAATGAATATGAAGATCCTATTTCGACCACTCCCTGATGAAGACCTACGGAAAAAATCGTATTGGCCAAATTTGCACAAACCATCATATTCCTGGCATGGGTAATTGGATTACCCGCTATCGGCATTTTGTTTTCAGGCAAATCTCTTCTACTGTATCTCGCCTTTCCTCCAATCCCAGCGGAACCGGGCATCACACTTTTTGGCCTATAATTCTTTTATGACTTCGACGGCCATCCCATTCCCCCATCACCCTCTTGAGACTGACATTTTTCTGCTAAAATAGCCCATGTTTCTGCACAACGCTCATCTCCATCTATCCGAACAGACGTTTCCAGCAATAAAGCCATTGTTTCAACACTCTAGATTGGAGAGTGGCCTTCTCAATCAAGCCGGCTTCAGTAGCTCGGAAATATACACAATTTGTTCTCCCTATATCATTTCTTCTTTATCTTGCTCATCCTCAGGTTAAAAAAAACCTAACAGAACTTTGAGCCACAATTGAGGACAGAGAGGGAAACACTCCCTCATGCACGCAAAAACAATAGAGCCTCTTGCAGACCATTTACTAGGGTTTTCTGGCAACCATCAAAACCTCTGTCGCCTCTTGTTGTTTTTGCGGCAATCCTATCTTTTCACTTAAACCGTAATCGGTACGTGACCACCAAGGTACCGAGGTCTTAATATCTTCATCACGTATGATGAAGCCATGCGATCTCACAAGCTCAGGACAGTGAAAAAATCGGTTACTAACTGTTTTTTAATCGAATAACAGTGGAGAAAAATTGGCTATTGTTTTGTAATCGAAGGACAGTGGGGAAAAGTCGGCATCTAACTGTTTTGTAATCGAAGGACAGTGAAAAAATCGGCTATTACCTATTTTGTAATCGAAGGAAAGTGAAAAAATCGGCTACTACCTGTTTAGTAACCGAATGACAGTGAAAAAGTCGGCTACTTACTGTTTTGTTCTTACAGGACAGTGAACAAAAATCGACTACTAACTGTTTTGTAATCAAAGGACAGTGAAAAAGTCGGCTACTTTTTTGTAATCGAAGGACAGTGAAAAAGTCGGCTACTAACTGTTCTGTAATCGAATAACAATGGAAAAAATTGGCTACTAACTGTTTTGTAATCAAATGACAGTGAAAAAATCGGCTACTAACTGTTTTGTTATCAAATGACACTGAAAAAAATCGGCTACTAACTGTTTTGTTATTGAAAAACAGTGAAAACATCGGCTACTACTGTTTTGTAATCGAATAACAGTGGAGAAAATCGGCCTCTAACTATTTTGTAATCGAAGGACAGTTAAAAAGTCGGCTACGAACTGTTTTGTAATCGAAGGACAGTGAAAAAATCGGCTACTAACTGTTTTGTTATTAAATGACAGTGAAAAAATCGGCTACTAACTGTTTTGTAATCGAAGGACAGTGAACAAAAATCGGCTACTAGCTGTTTTGTAATCGAAGGACAGTGAAAAAATAGGCTACTAACTGTTTTGTAATCGAATGACAGTGAAAAGTCGGCTACGAACTGTTTTGTAATCGAAGGACAGCGAAAAAGTCCCTTACTAACTGTCTTGCGATTCCAGTACAGTGCAGCTCTTGATTGCTGCCTGTCCTTTACCTATCGCAACGCAACAAAAGCGGCCAATTAGTGCGATCATCTATACTTTTGAGCGCGGTTTTTTAAACCATAATGCGTGTTAAGATAAAATACGACGACAAATGAAAAAACGCATGTTCTCGTAAACATGAATATTTATTATAAGGTGAGTAATCAGAATAAAATATCGATGACATAGTTTAACTAATCGTACATAGCAGTATCTTACTAGTCATTCTTAATTCCCACGTCAATCACCCGAGTACGAAAGATTGTATACAATTTTCAACTCCCACCCGTATTTGACAAATACGCCTTCTGTACATTTCTTCGAAATTATTCAGAAACGTTTGCGTATAATATAAATATAGGTAAAGGTAACTGTACTATGTATGGTATATTAGTCTAGTGAAGTAACAGAAAATGAGGTAAGACCTTTTGAGACTAATTGAATATATTCGTAAACAAGCTTTCGCATATATGTAATATGCTTCTTCAGGCTTATCGAATGAAATTGATCAACATTGAAAGTGATGAGTGGGAGAACTTTATTCGTAATGTTTATGACATGGGTATTCCAATTCAGTTTGCAGTCTAGAAAGAGCTAAGGTGGAGGTCTTATCGGAGTTTAGCTTTAGTAAATTAGAACTATACCAGTTTGTGATAGATGGTATGATATTGTTTGTGTTGTTAATTGCATTAGAAGGTTATCGCCCATCTCCTCAATAATGCAGTCATCTGCAAAAAGATAGCAGTTGCAAATGTTAGTAAGATCGTTAATAAATATGAGAAACATTAGAGAACCGAGCCTTGAGGAACACCGGCTGTGACCGGAAGTGATTCTGAAATACAGCCAAGAGTTTTTACGCATTTGAACGAGAGGTTAGATAACTATGGAAGAGTTTGATAGTGCGAGGATGGAATTTGAAGAGGTTAGCCAGTTTAGAAAGGAATAGTGAGTGATCAACGCAGTCAAAGGCTTTCTTAATGTCAAGGGCAGTTAAAAAAACAAATCTAGAACTAGATACATTATCAAGAGTTAGTAGCCATTTATTGGTTAGTTGTAAGAGTAAAGATTGCGTTGAGTGGTTTTGTCGAAAGCCATATTGCCGATTGGAAATGAGCCCGTTAGTGTTGAAATAGAAACCAACTTGTTCAGAAATAACTTTTTTAGCTAATTTTGAGAGAATACACAGATAGGAGATAGGGCGATAGTTAGAAGGATTAGTTTTATCCCCAGGTTTAGGGGGAGGAGTTACTAGTGCCTTCTTCCAAACATCACATTGAGGTGTTTATCACGGTCACAGGTGTCGGAGCAGATTCTGTTGTAAAGAAGTGCTTGGCTATATATTATGGAACGGGTTGTGTGCTTGTGATGGGAACTAGTGGCGTGTAGGAAGCTATAGCCGTCGGTAGGTTTGCGGTATAGCGATCTCGAGATTCGGTTGTTGTTTAAGCGTATAGTCGTATCAAGGAGATGTATTTATGTGGCAGATTCTTGCATTGTTAGGTTAATGGTGGGGCGGAAGTTGGTGAAGGCGTGGTGGAAGTTAAGGAGGTCTTCTTGCCCATGTGTCAAAATTATGAATATGTCGTCGATGTATCGTAGGTCGACGTGAGGTTGGTAGTCTAGTCAGGAAAGGAATTATTAGCATCTTGTGGTGCGATACGCGTTCCCATTGCGGTGCCATTAATTAGTAAGATGTCCGAGCCAAAAGTAAATACATTATGTGTGAGAACAAATTCTGCCAGCTTGATGATGGCCGATGAGGAGTCGTCATCGGGTAGGAAGTTTTTCATGGCCTGTAGACCGTCAGAGTGCGGAATGTTTGTGGAGAGCGACTCAACGTCCATGGTAATAAGAATGGAGTTATGAGGTATGTCTTGAATGTTGGATACAATGTTGATGAGGTGTGGGGTCTGCGGTATGTCTCTTGTAGAAATGTGGGGTGTTTAGTTGTCTATGTGCCTGCTCAACGTAGTCGTCAGTGTTGACGTGACCGTGGCACCTCCCTTGCGGTTTAATGGTGATGTCGCGATTGGTTTTGAGAGCAGTTAAAGCAGCTTTTCTGTGATCGTGAGATTAAACTGTGCCCGAGTGATTTTACACAAGATGTCGGATTGAATGCGGTTTCTGAAGCAGGATATGTCGAGATCGAGTTAGGATTGCGATCTTCTGGCGGTGTGCAAGTGCTTTCTTTGCGCCGATTGAAGGCAGTGTCTCAGTCTGCGTCGGTCTCGGTGGTTTGGTCTTTGTCTTGGAAGTATTTGCTCAGGCGGAGGCGACGGAAAAATTCTTCTGCATACCCACAGAGTTTGATTTTATCAATTCTGGCCGTGGGACAGAATGTCAAGCCTCGTGTTAGTATAAACTCCTGTGCCTGGTACCGAGAATATTTCGACAGTTGACTTTCTGTTGGGTGGTAAGCTGGCTTGTAGGTTTGCAGGTGGATGTGAGGTGCGGTAGTTATTTGTTTTTCTTGTGATGTTTGTAGTGTTTATTGTTATTGTTCACTGGCGAGGGTGTCTATTTCGAGCAGTTGGGTTGAGGAGAGATGGGGATTATGAGCGAGGAACATTCTTGAGTCGTTGATGCGTAGCAGAAGTTGGCTTTGACGATTGTACAACAAGTCGATGGTGTGGTTGCGGAGACGCTTACTGGGGTTGTGTCATAACTTCTCTAAATGGCCGCGGTACGTGGATCGGAGGGGGTTGGTGAAAGTGAATCCTTTGGGTACGATGTTTTGGACAAAAAGATGAGGTCGGTCCTGACCTGTGCCAGCTTCTTATACATGTTTATATTATAGACATATCATTGTTCTATTCATGTCCAGTAGGACCCAGTTCTCTGTACTTATCACACTATAACAACACCTTATATTTAGTGATCATATAATAAATTTTCTTTTATGTTTTCCCTTATGGTTCATCTCTTCATGTTATCTCAACAATCCAGTGTGACTGGGTTTTGTTTGGTAATTTAGTATAATTTTTCTTTACTTCCACTGTTGATCAGCTTCATTCGATAAGCCTGAAGAAGCATATTACATACATGCGAAAGCTTGTTTACGAATAAATTCAATCAGTCTCAATAGGCGTTACCTTATTTATTCTTACTCCGCCTCAATGTTATACGCAAGACAAACCAGACATATACAACTGTATTTCCCAGACATGTGTTACTATGCAAACCAGGGGCCGCACAATTCTCACCGGCGCGAGTTCCTGCTCAGCGATGTATCATGGTTATACAACTTATACAAGATGTCGAGCAGGATGTTCTGGCGCAGGTACATGTCATGGCGATCGACGCTATCTCTCTAAGGCTGGAGATGGGTAATGAAGGGGCAAGCAACTAATCTATCTTTCTTAGTTTGTACATCTGCACCTGGTAGATTCTAGAGGCGAGATCCATCACTCACGCACTGAGCAACTGTGGAAATCTAATGATATTGTGATAAATAAGGCTTTCATAACATGCCGATAGACTTGCCCTTCATTTCGAGAACGCGGTGTATACAATATTTCTACATGATTTATAATTATTATGGGCAATGACGTAACAGGAATGTCACCATGCCACCGCTACCGCTTATAGTCGCATGACGAACTGGAGATTTCAACTTCCATAAACAACAACTTAACACGACAAGTGGATCGTTTTGGAGTTAATACCGGTCGTAATATGTGGGGGTGCCGAATCCACGAAGGATGTCACGCAAACTCCACCGAGAGCGGTCAGCGTGCACCTGTTCAGGGTAGACCTCTCCTGTGTGCGGACGTGTGCTGGCGTCACTCGGTATGTCCCGCACGTTCATGTAGTCAGCCATTTCTGATGAAGTCCACGACCACTGTGGAAAGCCGAGCGAAAAACAGTTGTCGTCAGCGATAAGTGTATCGTGGTCCACCCAATACATCACGTACAGGTTGCACATCTCGTCCGCCTGGGTCGATCTGACGGCACAGCATACAGTCATGTATCCACAACAAAGTCAACTAAAAGAAAAGCATTATTAAACAGTTAGAAATAGTTTCATATTTTAATATGACGAGAATAAGTTTGAATAACTAACAATGGACAGTCACATGGGTACGATAACACGCCGAAAGATATTTATTAGAAATATCGGAATCATGATCATAGATCAGATCACCAGTTATATCTGTACAACTGGAATACACAGGCATGCAGACAGCTAATGGTAATGGTCATTTATTTATAAAGCACAAGAATCATACAAGTATCTTAATTGTGCTGTACAGCAAAAATAGACGCTAAAAACATAACGGTAACAACATTCAAATTACTGTATATAGACACTAATAAACCAATGAGTTTTCAAATATCGCCTAAAAATTGGGATTCAGTTAGATGCACGCAGCGTTAGTGGAAGATTGTTCCACAACCTAGGACCAATGTTCATAAAGATCAGAAGTGACTCATCTAAAATTGAACACCCTAGCTAGAAATTTGTCTTCTGTCTTTAACTGTGTACGTGGCTGATAAAATGATACAAGGGTATTAATGTAAGGTGGGGCATGACCATGCAGTGCCATAAACATATAGACAAGAACTTTAAACTGGTCACGTGTTGTTATCTGTAAACAATGAAGGGATTTTAACAAAGGGGTCATGCCACAGCTTCTACGCTCCCGCATCACTACACGAACAGCAGCATTCTGAACTCCCTGAAGTTTGCAATAGTCAGAGTAATGTAAGGCCTGATACGTCTGGTATCACGAATATGCTTTTATTGTGTTGCTAATTGAAATGATAGCCAATCATCGAAAACCACACCCAAGTTTTTGACAAATTTTGCACATTTCGCATCCATTTCACCAATACGCACAGATAACTCATTACATTCCAATCGTTCAATTCCATCAATCAGGATTACATGAGTCTTCTTTAACTTCGAAAAGGTTGCCCTTCATCGAGTCACATATTTCATCAATACACAGAGATATCTTTTCGGCAGCCACACGAAATGAAGCGATGTCATCATAGCATCTTGCTTAAATCTGATAGTCATCGGCATATTGTAACACAATTAATCCCGGCGGATTACGTCACCAACTGATCCAATATAAAGCGAAACAGGAGTGGAGCGAGGATAGAACCTTGCGGAATACCATCAGAAAGGTCAGTCTCTTCAGACAAAGAATCATCAATGGAGATGACTTGAGATCGACCAGATAGATAAGACGTAATCCACTGCCATACTAAACCGCCGATGCCCTACTCGCAACCGCTCGAGAAGAATGTCATGATCGACGGTATCAAACGCTGCCAATAAATCAAGCAGGACCAGCTGTACTACAGAGTTAAGTCATCAATAAAACTCAAGATCACTGTGAACTAGCAATACAGCATTTTCTCTGGAATGTGCTCGAAGATGCGACGACTTAAATTGGTCATAAAGTGCATTATCGAATAGATATCCAGATAGTTGTTCAAATATCGCCTTTTTAGTCAGTTTTTAGATCCTCATAAGCGTTGACACTGGTAACTAGACAATGCCTGAGGGTCATCTGATTTCTGTATTGCTCGGACAACAGCTCTTCTCTATGCGCGTGGCAATATGCCAGCAAGCAGAGACGAATTGATAAGTCGACTGAGAAATGGAAGAAGGACGTCGCAGCATTCGCGCAACAAGAATCCCGGCCACGGGTCGCACGAGCCAGACTTTCCAGTTGTTAGGTAGCAGGAGACACGGACACTTGTGACATCGGAAAAAGATGAAAATAAAGTGTCGGTGATTGAAACCTCCTTAAACGGGGGAGGGTCGACTATCGCTGCACGAATCTGAAAAATTTTATCACTGTAATACTGCGAAAAATCATTGGCTAGTACAACTGGCGTCGAGCGAATACGAAGGTAGCATCGGTACATGCTGTTGATCACTTTGTAAATAGATTTTGTAACCCCCACAACACCGATTAAATTTTCCGAAAGTATTTGGGCTTGGCAACACATATTTGTTGGTGGTATTCAGATCGCTTTACGACAAATGCATCTCTCGATTTGGATGACTTGGTTCGCCTCCATATTCTCTCCGCTAAACGACACTCAGAACATGTCCCTCTGACATCCCAGTCAAACCATTTAGAAAGATTCAGACATGCTCGAACAATAAAAGATCAGAAACAAGAGGCCCAAGAGGCCTCAAGACGCTCACCTGAAAAAAGAGAGAAAAAGAGGAAAAAGGATGAAAAAAAGATAAAAAGAGATAAAGAAGAGATAAAAAGGGATAAAAAAGAGATAAAAAATATTTAAAGATATAAATAAGAGGCAAAAGAGACCCGACAATAT
>WURV02190277.1:0-12463 GCA_011762755.2 Epimenia babai | reverse complement strand
ATCACCTGCTGCGCATTCGCATGTTCTGCGGTCAGTACCATCTGCGCTGCTACTCCGTTCCTGCCGACGAGGGGGATACGCTACTGCGCGCCACGCCCTATTACGTTGTGCGCGAGGCAGTGGGGCTGGTCTTCTACTACTTGGCCCCCAACCACTTTAATCCCCGCGCCGCACCCAAAGCTCATGCCCGCCGCAGCCGGCCAGCCTCCGCCCCCGACGGCCGTCGGTTGCCCAATGGGGCCGCGTCCAACTAGGCGGGAGCAGGGTCGAGCGGGGCGATGGGCCAAGTCACACGGGCGAGCGGTGGGAAATTGATGCGCTAAAGTACAAAACCGGTGCGCCGCACACGCGTAGTAGTGGGCACCGGATTGCTTACGAAAGGCCTCGTTCATGCCCAAAACCTCCCTTGCCTCCCCTCGCCTCGCGCTGGGCGTCATCGCATTGCTCTCGTTGACCGCCGCCTGTTCATCCTCCACGGAGAATACGGAAAACCCTTCGGCGGGTGGGGGCAGCGGCGCCGGGGGCTCGGGCGCAGCGGCAGGCAGCGGGGGAGCTGGGGGCTCAGCTGGAAGCGCGGGGTCTGCTGGAGATGCGGGCTCTGCCGGAAGCGCGGGGGCTTCTGGTAGCGCAGGGTCCGCAGGGATGACCATGGGCCCCCAGTGTGACGCGGCGCTAAAGACCAACCAACTCACTGGCAAATCGGGCCGTACCAACCCCAATAGTGCTAAGGGTGTATCCGCCCAAGCTTGTTTGGAACTCACGGACAAGACCAAACTATGCCTGGCGCCGGTGCCTGTTGAAAATGGCGAGTTCTCAGTAGCCGTACCGGAGATGGCCCAATGCATTGCCCATAGCGTTGCGCGCATTTGGAGCGATGCTGCCCACGCGCCCCTTTATTGTGAAATGGACCTCTCAAACAAGCCCGTGGGGACCTTGGCCGCGGCCGCCATACTGCCAAGCACTCAGCCCGCCACCAACCTACCGGACAAAGGCGACACAGCCCAAGCCCGCACGGTCACCTTCGCCTCCGGCGCGACCCTCGAGATCACCCCTGGCCAGCTTTTTACGGAGTTTGGGGATTACGCGGACCTGGCGGATGTACGCATAGCCGGCACCGAATCCGCCCCCTGCATGGCGGATAAGCTCCCGGGCAACGGTCAGTATTTCGGTTTTGCTCCCGAGGGGAATGCCAAACAGGACGTGCCCTTCTCCTTCCCCGCGGAACCGGAGAACAAGCCTGGGGATGTGCTGGACGTCTATGTGTTGGGCAATATCTTCTGCGCCACCAGCGAGGGGGACATTATCCCTGAAGGCACGTGGCAAAAGATTGGGCAAGCGGAGGTGAATGCCCAATCCCAACTGGTGCCAATAGCGCCGTTGGTGGGCTTGCCCTGCCTCAGTTGGGTAAGCTTCCGCAAGCCTCAGTAGGTTAAGGACTCACAGCTGCTATCGCGTCTTTGGTAGCGCGCAAACCAGACTCGCCAACCAGCAAGCGCATACCATTAAGGCTTAATATAGGCTTTGTTTTCAACGGCTTCGGATGTGCAGTTGGCGGGCGCAATCAGTGGATTGCAGCGGGAAGGCCCACCGCCTGGAATTTCCAAATAGTACTCGTGCTCCGGAACCTTCGCCGGAAAGTCGGTGCTGAGGATATGGGCGCCGCTAGCAATGCCTGCTTCAAGCCGCTCCCGACGGTTGTTTTTCACATCGTCGGGGGAACCATCCACCATGGTGCGCACAATCAACCCCGCCTCCACCGCTTTGCGGATGCTCTCCTTGGAGCCCACAGGGTCATTGTAGAGGGCAATGGCCGCCCACGGATCCCCCAACCCCCCCGCCACAAAGCTTATGCGGCCATCGAGGTGCTTTTGGCCATAGGTATATTCGTCCCGAAACTTATCCGACGGCGTGAGAAAGAATAGCACCTTGCCCCGGCCTTCCGCCAAGGTGGGCCAGCCTTTGGTCGTAGCCGCTTCTTGAACACTCGCCGCGCTGCCTTTGACGTCGTCGGGGGTGATTACCCTGTCCCGCGGAAACTCCGCGAGGATATCCGATTCAAGGGTGCCAAAGATGGCCGAGTAATCCGCATTGGGGTCATCAACCCCTTTAATCTCCAGCATAATGAATACGGGATGATGGGCCGGGTTGGCGTCGGACCACACGCGCATGGTTTTCAAACAGGCCCGGAGGGTTTCACACGTTGTTTCCGGGTCCACAATCGGGATATGCCGCACGTCCCAATATGCCGGCGTATCTCCATCAGCAGCCTTAAAGCGCAAATCCAGCTCTACCTTGCGCACGCCCTGTTCCCCCATCTGTACATCGAGGGGCTTGTGGTCATAATCCCATTCCCCCACGGGCGCATGGCTGGGGCGCAGATGGTAGCTGTTGTGGGTACCTTTGGCCTGCAGGTGGTTGATGCGTAGTTCGTTATCGAGGAGGGAATCAAAGCTTGCCGGGGGGGATGCTTGGGCTTTGTCTTCACTGGAGCAACCCATGCTTGCCATCATCAATACCAATGCCAGCCCACCAGCCCGTCGCCATTCAATCATCACTGAAACCTACCACCTTTGCCCGAACCAGCCAGCGGGCAAGCCAATGAAATGGCGGAGTTTTCGGAGGTGCAGCATATTTTTTTGCTAGCACTGCAACCATAAGCGCCTGTGGTGACGTTAGCCCCTAGCGAAACCCAGGGAATGGGGTAGGTTGGCGCCTCAATGACCTCCTTGCTTTCATCTGGCTTTGGCAGAGCCCTCTCGTTTGCAGCAGGCTCCGTCGTCTTTTTCGCCTCCCAAACGGCACTGGCCCAGAACCCCACGCCGCGGGCCCTCGCCCAGGACGACTTCCAAGACTGCGAGAATATTAAGCGGGCGGGTGACGACGCCAGCGGCTGCTTTAAGCTTTGGCTGAGGCAGCACCAACGCGCGGGCACACCCCAGGAAGTGGCGTACGCCCAGCGGCAAGCCCAACGGCGCCCAAAAACCGATGCGGAGCGGGTGGTAGAACGGGCCTCCCCCACTACCTTCCGCTACCCCAAAGGCACCCTCGACGGAATTCGCATAGGCGACACGCTGTGGACGGGGGCGCCGGGCAGCGAGCCCCGAGGCGCACTCGTGGTTACCAAGGAAGGCCCGGGCGGTGGGCTGGGACCAAAGCAGCCAAGCACCCTGTCCTTGCGCTACGGGCACTGGGATGGTCGGGCACCTTTGCGCCCGGCGCCTCTCTATGGGCTGCGGGTGGAGCTGGCGCTCACCGGCGACTTGCTGCTTGGAAACGATGACGAGCACCGGGACCAGCAAACCAATGGCGAAGCGCGCTATTCGGTTCCCGCCGGGCTGGTGGGTTTTTCACTCGCGTTGGCCTACGATATTTCCCGCTATGTGTATTGGGAAGGCAGCGCCGTGCGCGTGGAAACGGGCTATAAGCGGGCGGGTGCGAAATCAAGCTCCGTCAACTGGGTTCCCATTGATGTAGCGTTTGAAAAGTCCTTCATCCTGGCGCCACCGTTTGAGGCATTCGCCAGCGCCGGGTTCGGGTTCAACTACTATCGGGTAAACGTTTTTGCTACCCGCACCGGCGGCCGGCCCCAAGATCTCACGGTTCGCAGCCTCGGCGCGGTCCTGCGAGGCGGCGCGGCTTATCACCTATCGCCCGTATTTAGCCTCCGGGGCGCACTGCGGCTTCAGGTCCCCCTCTCCGTCACGAACTACCTCATCGACGAAGGGGTGGCCAACGGCTGGCACTTGCGGGACGATCGCTTCGGCGCTTTCGGAATTCAGCTCGGCGCAAGCTACCTCTTCTTAGTTGGTCAGCCAGCTTTAAACGGGAGCGCACGCAGGGGCGTAGTGCCGATGCCCGCTCGTCAAAGGGGGCAAACGGGGCCCTAAACCTGGCGCTTCGCCCCCCAAAACAGGGGAAAAAGAGGTTGGATCACCCCCAACGTAGCGGTAGTGTAGGCGGCTTGCTACGCCAGCTAATGAAGGGGGGCGACGGCCACGTCCGGCTATGGGTTATTGGATTTTCTTTCTATTTCAGTGGTTGCTCTACCACCCTTGGATCCTAGCGCTGCTAGTGGCGGCCTACTTCGCCCGGCGCTGGAACCTGGTACCCGATCCCCTGTCCTGGGCGAAAAACCTGCGCTCCAATCGCCGCCTACGGGATGAAGTCGCCGCCAACCCCGCCAACCTGACCGCACGCCGGGACTTGGCGCGGCTTGAGCTGGATCGACGCCGCCCCCAGCGGGCCATCGAACACCTCGACGTGGCCCTCGAGCGGGAGCCAGACCACCAGGAGCTGCTTTATTACAAGGGCCTGGCCCTCTACCAACTTGGCAAGCACGAAGAAAGCCTGCCCCTGCTAGTGAAATCCGTGGAGTCAGCCGGCCGCGTAAACTTTGGCGAGCCCTATTTGGTAGCAGGGGACGCCCTATCGGCATTGGGAAGACAGCCGGAGGCGGAAGATGCGTACATACGCTTTTGCGAAAGCAACTCTTCCTCTGTTGAGGGCCAGATTAAGCTCTATCGTTGCCTCAAAGAGCAAAACAAGGAAGAAGAGGCCCAAAAGGTGCTGAGGGACGACAAAGAAACCTGGCGCCTCTTGCCGGCATTTCGCAAACGGAAGCAAATGAGGTGGCGGCTACGTACCATATGGCATGGGCTATTCGGATAGAGACCTTCCACCACTGAGGCAGCCGCGGCAGGGCCGTCTGACTCCAGTGATGCCACCCTCCTTCAGCGTACGCCCACCCTGCCTATTGGCAATGGCTTTGCTTGCCGGGCTCTGCCTACAGGCATGTTCCAGGCCCTCCCCATTGGGTCGGGCTACGGAACGGGTCTCCAAAAAGCCGGAGATCCAGTCGCCTAAACGCCCGCCCTCCGCTTTCGACCTCTGTCAGCGGCAGGCGAAACAGCTTCGGAGGGGCACAGCCTTGCCCGGCGCGCCCGGGTTTGAACACAATCGCATTGGCATCCTGGGGCGGGCCAAGGGGGAGCCGGTGATCTTCGTCCGGGCGCCGAAGGCGTCAGAGCCCCATTGGCCCCCGAAGTTTGCCCAAGAAGTAAAGCGCCTAGGGTTGGCAGGCAGCCGCAAACTAATTTATCGGGCGCTCCGGCGCTATCGTGGCAAACCGGAAGTGTTGCGCAAAATCTTGCTGCGGGAGGGATATATTTATGCGGAAACAGGCCCCATGGCCTTGGCGCTCACCCGCAGCCTTACCCTGCCAAAGCTCTTCAAGGCGCAGACGGTTTACCTACAGCGTGGCCAAACTACCTATAAACTCGAGCGCAAGCGGGTACGCAGGCGGGTCTTTTACCAATACGCCGACGGGCCGCGCGAGGGCTCCGAAGCCCAGTTGCTCTTTGCCGACCGTGTTGGTTTTACGAAAGCGGAGCTATCCACGCCCTTGCATCGCGAACTGACCCAAAGCGCAGAGGCCTTTGGCTTTAGCCGCTTCCGGGCTCGAGCTCACTACGACCAGGGCAGCATTGCGGATATTCGCATGGGCAAACTTTGGGGCAAAGCTCTGTTCCGCCGGGGAGCTGGTCCCGGGCTGGAGTTTCGGTGTTGGCTTGAAAAGGGTGACAAGCGGGCCCAGCTAGTGGCCGCCCAAAAGGTCCAGTCCCCCCGCAGAGAGGCGCTGCGAAAACTCCAGGCCAGCGTGGACAAACAGGTGGCTGAGCGGCTGAGGTTCGATCGGCCATTTGGGGAAAAGGGCCCTTTGCGGGACGGCCAGCTACGGCCGGTTTGGTACCAAGCGTATCGCCTAGGCCAGAAGCACTTTTATGTAGATGAACACGCCTACCCCGTCTTTACCCCAAAGGGTGAACCTTGGCCGCCGCAGGTGTGCGTGGACTTTGTGCTTGATAGCTACGAGCGAACCCACGGTACGTGGTTTTTGCCCAAAGCAAAAAAACCTCAGCGGGTATCGGGGCGACTGGACTTTAACCAATTGGGAATCAAGAACCGGCGTAGCGTACTGGCGTTTGGCCGCTACGCGGAAGCCCACCCGGAGCTTTTTCACTTCCGTAAATTTCAGGGCAAGGAGCGGATCAAGTTCCAATACCGGGCGCGCTTCTTTGCATTCTTGCTGCACAATGCCGACGCCTTTCAACCGGGTGACGTGCTAGCCATTCGGGGCCGCAAAGGCGACGGGCGGATTCACCAGCACGCCATCTTGCTCGCCCGCACCGACCCGGTTACCGGCTTTCCTTATGGGCTAGCGGACCAAATGCGCTGGCCCAGGCGACGCACTTGGGAAGGCATCATGGCTGAGGCGCCGCTACGCTCGCTGCGCTTTCGGGCACGCCCCACGGCGCGGGTGATGTTGGCTGAGGGCAGCACCGATGGGCCGGCCGCAGGGTTGAAAGCCAAACCATAGCCAAGGCGCCGTAACGTTGGCCAAGCGGCAAGCGGCAAGCGGCAAGCGGCAAGCGGCAAGCGCCAAGCGCCAAGCGCCAAGCGGCAAGCGGCATTCGGCATTCGGCAAGCGGCGCCCGCGGCCCTTTGCTTCCGACGCATTCTGGCGCTGGACGATTCGGGTATGTTATTTTTCGCTGAAGTGGTCCCACTGCCGCCTGTGAGTGAGCGGGCGGGGAAAACCACGCGCCAGATTGGCCAACCGATTCGCAAACCGATTCGCAAACCGATTCGCCAATTCATCCGCCCTCCCCCTTTGCCCACGGCACTTGCACGCCCCGGAACCCACCCATGAGCCCCCCGCCTCCGCGTCTCGAGTTTGAACGCCAGCTCCGCATTGCTTCCGTGACCATTGAGCGAGGTTACCTGGATACCAGCGAGGTGGTGCGGGTGCTTTCCCAGCTGGAGGGCTCCCCCGAAGCGGACGATATTACCCTCTGGCTCGACGGCGGCGGCCTGACGATGGTGCAGCTAATGGAAGTGTTGGAGGAGGTGGACGGGCCGGAAACGGTGATGCGCTCCACCCGCCTGCAGCGATCGAAGCCGCCTACCTCCTCCCGGCGCCAACCTCTTGCTTCGCTGCGCAGCCCAAGCTTCGACCCGGGCGCGACGGTGCGGCCCCCTGCCCTCTCAGGCGCAGTGACCAAAAAGGCCCCCCGCACGCTCAGTGTGGCGCCGCCAAGTGGCCGGCAGCGCTTCCGCATCGTTTCAAGCTTGGGCAAGGGCTCCATGGGCGAGGTTTGGGAGTGCGTCGATGAGCGTCTGGGCCGACGGGTTGCCGTAAAAGTGGCCCGCACCGACGTGCCCAACCCAAGCGTTGCCGCGCGGATGTTGGAGCGGGAATGTCGCATCGCTGGGCGCTTGGAGCACCCGAATATTATGCCCATTTACGACGCCGGGCATTTGGACGACGGGCGCCCCTTCTACGCCATGCGCATTATCGAAAATGAGACATTGGCGGACTTGATGCGCCGCTCGGTGCGAAATGCCCATGAGCTGATCCACCGGCGCTTGCGGGCCATGATGCGCACCTTTTTGAGCGTCTGCTCAGCGGTGGATTATGCCCATAGCAAGGGCGTAATCCATTGCGATCTAAAGCCAGCGCATATCGTACTGGGGCAATTCGACGAAGTCCTGGTGGTTGACTGGGGCATGGCCTATTCACTGGATGAAGGCTTGGGGTTTCGGGGCGGTACGCCGGCATACATGGCCCCGGAGCAATTTTCGCCCGACGCGCGCTCCTTCGATGCCCGAACGGATATCTTCGCATTGGGGGCGATCCTCTACGAGATACTTTGCGGACAACCGCCCTACCCCGAAGCATCGGTTTCGGCGGTGGAAAACCTCAGTGGCCCGCCCCGCAAGGCCGGACCGCCAGCGGCCCCTACTCAGGTATGCCCAGGTCGGGAAATCCCGGAAGAGCTCGTACAAACCTGCATGAAAGCCCTTTCAGATAACCCGGAGGAACGGCACCAAAGCGTTAGGGCCTTTAGTGCAGCACTTGAGGCATTTGTGCAGGGAAGCCGGGCGGAAGCCCGTCGCCGTCAGCGGGCCCAGCAAAGGGCGAAGAGGGCCTGTGAACTGGGCGAAGATTTTGCCCGCCTGCAGGAGTACGTGCGCACCTCCACGAAGGGTTACGACGAGCTCAAGGAGCAAATCCCTCCATGGGAAAAGCCCGATGCCAAGGAGCAGCTCTGGCGTTGGGAAGAGCGGCTATTGGTATTGCGTAGGCTGGCGGACCTTTCCTTCACCAATAGCTTGGCAAACTACGAAGAAGCACTGGAGCACATGCCCGAGCTGCCCAGCGCCCGGTCGGGGCTAAAGCACTTGGCCACCAGTTTGGCGAAAGAGGCCCCCACCCCCCAAAACCTCGCGCGGAATGAGGCCATCGGTAGCTTGTGCCAACGCTTTCCCCAAGCCGCCCCGGCGGTTCACCGGCAGCAGGCGGAGTGTAGCATCCGTCTACCGCCCGATTGCGGCTCCGCCACCCTTTCCACTTACCAGGAGCGCGGCCGGCGCCTGCTCATCTGTGAGCAATCCCACTTGGCAGTATCTGGGGAACTTCGTTTGAAACTTGCTCCTGGTCGGTACCGGCTAACCGCAAAGCGAGGCAATGGGCGCTGGCTCTGGTTGCCCCTTTATGTGGCCCCCTTTGGAGCGGAGGATTGGTCGGAGGACTTGCGGCAAGCGCCCGAGCTGACCGCAGGTGAGGTATGGATCCCCGGCGGCAAGGCGTTGCTTGGCGGCTGCAATGGTCACCCTTGCGGAAGTGAACTCTTGCGAACAGACGTGCCAGGCTTCGCGCTGCAAGCTTTGCCCACAACCATGGGGCAGTACCTGGAGTTTCTGACTTCCCTCTATGCCAGCGGCGCCAATAACGCGGAGATGCATACGCCCCTCGACCCAAGTGGCGAGCCCTACTACGCGTGGAAGGGCGGGAAGCTTACGGCGACAGAAAAGCTCTGGTGGGGCTTTGATTGGGATGCCACAACGGAGCTTCCGGCATTTGGTATTCGGATTGCGAGCGCGCGAGCCTATGCCCAATGGTTGAGCGCCCGAAGCGGAAAGCACTATCGCTTGCCCACGGAACGGGAATGGGAAAAGGCCGCTAGGGGCGTGGACGGGCGTATTTACCCCTGGGGCAACCAATTCGACGCGGCGTTCTGCAAGATGCGCCAATCCCGTGAGGGCATTCCGCACCCGGAGCGCTGTGGAGTATTCGTGGACGACTGTTCCCCCTACAACGTGCGCGACCTGGCAGGGGGCATGGGCGAATGGGTGGAGCAAGATGGCGGCGGCTCGGCCCGTTCGGCCATTTCAAAAGGTGGCGCCTGGTGCGATTGGTCGTCCGACTGCGCGAGCCATGCCCGGCGCCGGTATGACGCCGAACTCCACTCCCGGCGTGTTGGGTTTCGCTTGGCCCGCTCCCTCAGCTAGGCGGGGGCGCCATCGGCTCTCCTCCCGTTCCATGGCTAGATCTAGGGCCAGAGGGACCTACCAAGACCGGATGGAGACGAAGTCGCCTCAGAAGGAACTGGAGGGCAACTGGGAGGCCAGGGGCTCGCTATCGGCACCGGAAGAGGGCGGAGAGGCTCCTTTGCGGCTCCCGCGGTCGCTCCAACGGATGCCCTCGAGCTTGCCTTCAAAGCCGTCCACCGAATGGAGTAGAAGCCGTTGCCACGAAATGTTGGTGTCCACACACACAACGACGGTACCCGTGGAGCGCCGGGCTTCCTGCAAGAACGCCAAGAGCCCGTCCAGAAGTGCCGGCTCCAAACGGGTGAGCCCTGCCAGGTGGCAATCCAACTCCCTGCCCGACGCCGCCGCCTGGGCCAGAAGCTCCAGCAAATTCGCCCGCAGCATATGAGGCGGGCAACTCGCCGATAGCTCCCCCAAGCGCACCGTCAACGCGTCGTCTTCGGAGAGGGGCGGGCACGATTGCCGGTCGCGACTGGACGCGGGGGATCCGCTCGAGGGTACGCGACCATAAGGGGGTCCGGCGGATGGCATTAACGAAGGATGGGCCGGGAGGGGGCAGCCCGTCAAACAACTTACGCGCCGGACACGCCCCGGCAGCTGGTGCTAAGGTCCACCTGTGCAGCGAACTGGCGCCTGGGCATCCGCCCCCAAACCCATCGAACCAGCCCAACCCGCCCAGAGGAATGGCCGCCGGCCACCGGCCCCGCCCCTTCGAAAGCTGGCAGCCGCGATTGCGGTGGTGGTCTTGACGCTCGTGAGCTCCGGCCGGGCGGAAGCTCAAGTAGCTGCGGTGGAGCCGAATGAGCCGCCAGCTCGCAGTGAACGTAAGGCTGCCTCTAAGCCAAAAACCCCCGAACCCTTGAGCCCGGTGTTTGGGCTGGGGGTAACCATGACCTCCAGCGGGTCTCCCCGCAGCGTCGGCGTCACGGCCCAGTTCGTCTCCCACGAGACAGAAGGCTTTCGGGATAGCAAACTCTGGCAGCAGCATACGATTCGAAACTTCTCTATCGGCGGAGGCGGTAATGGGTTCGAAGGCTCCCTTATGAGCCACGGCGCCATCGGAGTAGCCCTCTTCGAGGATGGCTTGGTCCTAGCGCCCCGGATTGGCACCAAGTTGGAGTACTTTGGAAACAACCACTTTACCCACGGACTTGTCGGCATACCAATGCTAGAAGTTGGCTTTGGCTATCAAGGGGATGGGTATCGGCTAGAGGTGGGGCCCTACGCTGGCCTGGCGCTTGTGCAATTGGCGCGAGTTGATGGGCATAAGGCGGAGACGGACAGGTTGGGCTTCTTCGTGGGGGATTACGCACAAGTAGCGTTCCGAGGATTTCACTTTTCCGTCGATGCGCTCCGGCGCCAGCCTACTCAAAGTGACGGAAGCCGCCCCGTCCACCGATTTGACGCGCGCATGTGCGTTGCGGCGGAAACCGCAACCCTTTGCATCCAGGGAAGGATGCTTCAGGGAGAGGGGCGCGAAGAAGCCGACAGCCGACGTCTGGTAGCCTACCAAGCGGGAATTCTCTTCGGCTTTCGGGTAGGCGAGTAGGCGCTGGTGGCCCGACTTTCAAACTACGCGCAGCATGTCATGGGACGATGGCTAGGCATCAGCCTGCCTCTCTTTGCGCTAGGCTGCGAGGACCCCAAACCCCGGGTGCTATCGGTAAAAAAGCCCACGGCCAGCTCTTCCGCGACGTCCACGTTGAAGCCGCCGCGAAACGCTGCATCCCACCAGCCGCGAAAGACCCTAGCCCCTGCTATTCGCTCCCCAAAGATCCTTCATGCTAGGGAGCCTCGAGGTTTTTGGGAATGCGCCCTTCCCCCAGCAAAGACAACCCGCTTCCTGCCGCCCATTGAAGTGAGCCGGGGGCTGGTATCGGTTCCGAAAAGCGCTCAAAGCGGTCCTGGTCTCAAAAGAGATGGCATTGCTCACGTTCCCTTGCTTATGCATATTCACGGCGCGCCGAGTATCAAGCGGGTACTAGAGGCGAGCCCCGGTTTGCCCTTTGTTGTTGCTGGCTTTGACCTGCCCCAGCCCACCGCAAGGGGGTACCGCAAGACCTTCTACCCAAAAGGCATGCTGGCGGCCTGGTTGGGCAAAACTGAGCGGGCGGTGGCCCAGGCCCTCCAAGTAAAGGCGGTGAAGTTTCAACCCCTCGTCCTTTCCGCCTGGAGCGCAGGAGTGGCAGCCCTTGAGCGGATTTCTCGGGACCCTCTCGCCAAAGACGCTGGCCTGATTCTGCTAGATGGCACCCATGCGGGGTTGCGCTTCGGGCCCAATGGCAGCACCCGAGCCAAGCGTTTGGAAACCAGCCACCTGCAGTGGCTCGTGGGACGTGCAAGGTCCGCCATCAAAGGAAAGGGATTTCTCTATCTTAGCCACTCCAAGGTGCCCACCGACGACTACGGGTCCACCCGGGAAACCACCGATTGGCTACTGCGCGAGCTGGCCCTTTCCCCCCAAGAGGGAAGCGGCGACGGACGGCTTTATCGCTGGGCCGACAAGGGCGGATTTCAGCTCCGTGGGTTCGCCGGTCAAGACGAGGCGGCCCATTGCGATCAGCTGCGGCATATTAGCGATGGTCTGTCCCACTATCTGGAATACCTTAAACGAAAAAACCGAAGCGATACCGAGACGAAGCCACCGAAGAAGCTCGGCGGGCAGCCATCAACGGGTAACTTACCAATTCGCGACCCAACGAGCGCCAGCCACCAGCGCTAGCCCGTCGCGCTTGGGGCCAGCTAGCACGTGCGATTGCTGGCGAAGCCCCAAGGGGGCTCATTTTGGCTACTTCCTTCCCTTCAGCCCAAGGGTGGCCACCGCCACCTCGCCCCGGTAGCTATCCAGCAAGAAGAGCTTGTCCCCTTGGATATGCCATGCACCTACCCCTTTACAGAGAGAGCAGACCGCCCGGGCCGGGGCATTGGGGTTTTCTAGGCTGAAGTTCCAGCAGCAAAAAAGCAAAAAGCCACGTAGTTTCGATCGTTTAGAGCGAATCGTGGCATAAGTTCTCTGTCTACAGTGAGATAGAGGCGAGTAGCTGAAAGGCTCGTTGCTGGGTTTCGGAGG
>WURV02190266.1:0-12463 GCA_011762755.2 Epimenia babai | reverse complement strand
GCAGTGAGCCATAAAGGTGTTACCACTTTATTTGCTTATATTTGAACTGACTCACACGGCTACCGCAATGAGTTCTAGAGTTTTTAGCTAACATTTCTGTTGTCTTCTCTTGTTTAAGTTTTTTACAACTGGCTCTTGATATGAATCAGACATACAACCTGTTTCTTATTCTCATGAACTGCTTATAGCAGGAGTTTGCCATTTGGCAGATATTGTCCTGTGTAGGTCTCATTCAGATTTGTTTATGGCATATTTATTTGGGTAATTAGATGTGATTTCAGCAAAGGTTTTGCCACAAATCTATATTTTCTTGTTCCAGTATCTTAATCGGTATTTTCAGGTCTCTTCGGCCTTTGTTTTTGATGTTAGGCAGTCTCCTTGTTGTCTTTTCGTTCTAATATCAAGATGGCTTTTTGGCCTCTTGTTTCTTTTTGGTAACCCCACAAATTATCTCGCTGCCATAATCCAAAAACCGATTAATTAATATCCAGTAACCTTCCTGCCGCTCTATTGCCAATTTCTTCTTTTCTGTGTTATCTGCCTTTAATTTGTCCTTTGCCAAATAGGCAGTGCGTACTTTACCTATCTTGGTTTTTTGTTTGTTTTTTTCATGATTTTAATAAAATATTTACGTTTTATTTCTCTTCTGCTTTAATCCATTATGCCTAGTAAAATAGCCATTCCCTGTAAAAGGTTTCCTCGACTTAGCGGCGATTAGAAATGCCTAATAAACCAACTCAAAAATTGCAAATGACATTTTTTGAGGTTTATGGTAATTGCCATATATGATACGTACCACAGCCGAAAAAAATTCAGTTCTCTGTACTGAAGGTGCTCTATACAAGGGAAATTAAAGTAAGCTTGAAATTGTAATATGTCAACTGTTAATTGACTAATCAATGTATTTTGTATCATTCACATTCTGTTACCCAACATTTAATGCAATGTGATCTGTTTATCAGTTTTGTTATTATTCTATTCAGATATACGTTCGACGTAACCCTGGCAATAAAACAGGATTCTTTCCTTGTCCCATCTGTCGGAAAGAAGTTCAAATCCCAACAAGCGGCGTTTCTGCGTTCCCTGATCATTTCATGTTACTTAGTCTTTCACAAGCGCTGGATGACTGTAGCCACTCATCATCGACCTCCGTTATACCAAGTTCGCACTTTGATCCTGACCCACCCAGACCCATTTGTCCACCCTCTCCCCGTGAAATCCTCTTAAGATCCCATGAGTAAGTCTTTTAGCATAAGATAATAATAACAGCACAATATTCTTGTGTCATTCCTTGTCATAAGCTAATATTCTGTATATTATTATCGAACTAATGATAACACAATATATAATATAATGTGTATGTCAATATATGATTTTCACAAACAATATTGTAGGGGGTTGTATGCATTTATAAATGATTTTTTTGAATACTTTGATTGAAAATTTCTGTGTTTCTGTTTTTCACCAATTCTTCATGTTGATGACGACTTTACCTACATATGATTTCCTTTTGTCGATATTTGTTCTACTTTCCACTGTATTATTCCAAATTGTTATCATTTTCATGCTCTCTATAAATGTACATAGTTGTATCTAACATTGATCTGTATTACCTGTATACTGTTAGGTGTTAATTTTATATAATTTCATAATTACATTATAGTCTTAGACCATTAGGCTATTGTTTCATGTAAAGTGCGTTTGACAGCTCAGCTAATAAGTACACTTTGATCAAATAAATTTCATTTCATTGCAAAATTACACCTGGGCATTATCTAAATATGGCATTTTTGGGCAAAAACACATGCGTTTTGGTTGCTTTTGATTCCCCTTCCTCCGCTTTCTCATAACATCATTGTAATTAATCCTCACCTATTGCACTAAATTTACTGAACGTGCAACATATGTAGGTTAATATGTCGTGTTAACCAAATAATAGAGAGGATGTCTGCGTAGGGTTAAATATAGTGATATTAATTAATCCTCCACATTCATCTGTGTCATTAGACAATATCATTGCACCATATCAAATATTACTTCGTGGGATTGTTATTAGTGGTAAAGAATAAAGATTTTCTAAGGACACATTTTTATGTCGGGTTAGTCTATTGAAAATGTCACAAAATTCATCTCGCTTCACTGGAGATACTGTTTTTCGTAGGATTATGCTAGATTATCGGTAGCAATAAGACAATATGTTGCCACTTTTTAGGGTCACATATAAGTATTATGACATATGATTTTCCAATGATTCCCTATCTGTATTGTACTAATTACAAAGTTCCTGTGGTGTAGTGAAAAAGTCAATAAAAATGAGTCATCTCTTCAAATTAATGTATAGTCAGTCTCAATGAAATTGAGTTAATGTATACTTATTAGTCTAGCGGTTTAACACTGTTAACATCAAAAACATATAGTGATACGTAAATGTAATGTAATGTTAAACTGTATTAGAAGATTATTATTTACAAATATGTGCAAGTGTAATTTTAAAGCAATTCAATGGGAAAGGTTGCATAAAATCTGTAGAATGATTTCATCTTTAAAGCTACGCGAGTTTCTGATTTTTTTATATCACATTAGTGCTTTTTAGGGTGTATCTTTGCAATTTCACCTGTTTTACACATTAACATTAGATTTAAAATAACATTCATGACCATAACATGTACTTTGTACTCCGCTCACAATTGTTCTACTAGTGCAGTGCCTAGTATTTCCTGGCATGTCACCAAACATTTAATTTTCAATGTCATTTATAAAGGGTTATTCATACCGTGTTTTGGGGACGAAAATTGCAATACATTGTACTAAAATAAAATAATACATTAAATGAAAAGAAGTTTTTGAAAGATCTGATGATTGATTTTTTCTACCTTATTTACATATTGATACATGCCCAACTATACACCATTATGATGTATTACAGCAACCTTTATCACGTCACTAGGTCACAGTGAAATCTAGATTAGCCATAGTAAAATTGGGTTAGAGATATAGGGATAAGAAGCACTTGAGAACACCAGGTGTTCCTATTTGCCACCATTTCCTGTGTGAGGTGTAATAATCTCATCACCATTCACAAGTTCTTAAACAGTTTTGCGCAGCAGTATACCATCATTGTGTGTCATGTACAATAGTCTCATAGTCTGATAGTCTCGTCATCTGGGCTGGCCCATGTGCGCCTGCAATGAGAGTGCTTTCATGGGGAATTAAACATGTTCTCTGTGAAAATGTATTCTGTCAACAGCTTTATTAGATTTTATGCCTTTCCACAGACCAGGTTTATTTCCACTTATCAAAATAATTTTTGTTGAGACTACATAAATATATAGGTGATGTAATCTTAAGTAGGAAATTATTGAGCATTTTCTCTGAATATATATACTTCCTTTGGCGTCCTACTTATTCAACTCTGTTACCTTGGGACTCTTGCTGAAGTAGCATGATTTCTTGAAATTATACCCTATTTGTTTATAAAATTTTTCCGAAATATGGCACATTTGATAAAAAGGAAAAATGCGAGGTTTTAGTACTACTTAATAATTTAATGTTAGTCGCACGTACAACATTGCCCTGTAACAAACCCAATATATTTTCATGATAAAGCATTTCACAACAAATCTTTCTCGATATTCAAGCACAAAAATCTTGCTCATTTCCTATCGTGGAAGGCATGGGAAAAAATCCCTGGTTTGTGCCGGTTCGAAGTCGCAACCTCTCGCATGAAAGGCAGTGCTTCTAACCACTGTACCACTGGTACCAACAAACTGATATTAGTTAGTATCGGTTAAAATTGCATCTCTTGGCTGTTCTTATTTAGGGGATGCCACAGCGGATCTTTGACCCCTATTCCAACCAGTCTCTAATGTCAGCCACACTAGATACTTTCATATCCTCACACGAGTCATATATTTTCTGCGTGGTCTTCCCCTTTTCTTTTCTCTAGGGAGCCTTATCCTCGGCATGTGTAGCATCTTCCACTCAGCTACCTCCAGTCGCTCTTCCTGCTCCTTGCCATGTGCCATCATCACATATATACAACTATATCTCTACAGCTGGTCTTTCAAAAAATCCTCATTTTACCATTGGTCATGAACTTATAGACAGGGTGGGGCTTCACTCTTCAATTCTTTTACTTTCACCATGCCTTGGCAACATATTTTTTCTCCAGTTTGCAATTCTATTATGTGACAACTTATCTATTACATTTAATGTTTTGAAAATTTATATTTTTTAGTAATAGGAGATTTTTTTGTAATGTGATATTAAGGTTAAATTATCTGCAGTGTATGATTTTGAGACCTTATACCTCTCTCATTTCAATGCATAGCCAGCTGTGTGTCTAATTACATTTTAATAATTGATTTAACACAGTGGACACAATCATAAATGCATGCACTTTTGAAATTTGAAAATACATCAACAGCAACGTAAAAGAGTAAAAACGAGATTTCCTCGTTAATCAGATTGTTGTTTTTGGTGTTTACTAACGAATACCATGAAGTACACTTATTTTATCTACCACATAAATACCATGTCAACGATAACAGTCGATAATTGTTTGTATAAAATAAGTGCGAATGGAGTGCTTTAAAGCGATCTTTTATGATACCTCGTCATAAGTCTGAACAGATATTGTGTAACCAACCAACTATACTTAATCAACTCAAGTGAACCACAAAAATGTGTTTTCTGATCCACATACCCATCCTATATAATATTGAATGAATAACATGATGAACATATTTCATCTTCTTTGAGGTATTGCGTGTTTGTTATACGTATCTAGCTACAAATATACCGAGTTTATTGATATTGATATGATTTACCAAGCAATACTTGCCAAAGGTGTATGACCACCTAGTGCATCTGAACCAAGCTAGCCAACTATCTCACTAGCCAAAGGTGTATGACCACCTAGTGCATCTGAACCAAGCTAGCCAACTATTGTACTAGCCAAATTTTTTCTGTGTTGCTTAGTAGTCTATTTCAATTTTGTTTGCATTTTGACAAAAATTTCTATGAATTATGAATTTTAGTACAAGGAAATTATGGTAGTTTGCACACAACTGTTACAGTCGTACCAATAAATTTATAACAACCTACATTTCATCGCAATAATGGTAGCTCATACATACTGCCAATTCCATTCTTAGTGCAGCATAATGATATTGACATTGTGCCTTTTACCTCACTTTTGGCAAAATGAATCCCATCTTATTTTTATATCTTTAAATCTTGTTTTCAAAAGCCTTTCTTGGTAATAATTTTTCACCCTTAGCACACTAACAACTGTACATGACATTACTATTGCAATATAATTACGTGACAACAAAGTGCTAAGGGTCTGCTTAAAGTCCATCTACATTTTCCATGTTTATATAAGCTTGTAAATTGCGTGTGTTGATGGAGTAGTTATACATTTGCCGTGGAATATTGGTGTCATGCATTATGATTCTCCAGGTGGTACTTTGGTAAAGTGAGTCGGGATGCATCGGAGGAATGGCTCTTAAATCCTGGCTGTATAAAGGGTACCTTCCTAATCCGTCAAGGGGAAGCTACACCTGACACTTACACTTTGTCTGTGCGGGATTATTGTGAACTAAAAGGCTTTCTTGTGAGGCATTACAAGATATACTCTCGTAATGTATCCACTGACAATGCGTATTGCTACATAACACAGAAGCGGCCATTCTCATCCCTGTCAGAACTGGTCAATCATTACTCGGGTATGTACCATAAGTATTTTTTGTAAGTTGCTGTTTTTATGTACCTTGTCTAGTTGTCTTTTATGCACCATTAAATGGATAATCTCAGTGTAACTAGCAAATCTACCCACTTTGCTAAAATATCGTTATGTTAGGTGTACATTTTCAATGGCTTGTTGCTAAACTCTACAAAAGACTTCTAAATTCTACATTATTAATTTACCAGTAGCTCTACAGCAGACATACCACAGGGGATAACTATGTAAGGTAGGTAGCTTTTATGATTTTTATAAATTAATGATAGCTTAATGACCGGAATTAACTTTTTTTAACATATCTCATGATTATTGATACATTATTGGCTCACCTGAGCTTACTCTTAGTGAGCTGTATTGATCGGACATCGTCCACTGTTCGTCCCTCCATCTGTCCAATGTTAACATTTTCTTGAAAAAATGATCTCAAAAACTGATTGACCCGAGGCTTTGTAATTTGGCGGACATTTCCCTTAATTAGATATGTTTGATATAACACTTAACTTATGCAGGATTATGGTTAACTTCATTCAGGATGTATTTTAATACACTGATTCACTGTTCATTTATTCAATATCATTCATTATTTTGTCAATTTTTTCGGATCTATTTTGTTCCTGTTCAGTCCTATATCTGAATGTTTTATTATTGTTCCAGCAGTGTTTTTTGGCGTATTTGGCCTTTCCTTTTCATATCTGAATGAGTGTCTTGGGTCTGTATGACTGTTTTAATATCCGTATGAGTGATTATTTGCCTCTTTTATTCATTCTTTGTTTTTTTTTTGGTTTTTCTTGTTCATTCAGTATTCCAATAGTCAGGTGAACATATTAAGGCCTACTTCACCTCTTGTATAATTTTTTCTTTGAGTTCAAGATTTCCTTTTCATTTTCACTTCAACTTTAACCGTTTCCTCTCGTGTGAGTGAATGCTCTCGTGAGCTCTTCTAATAGATTTCGTCCATTGTTCAATGTTATAATTCTCCAACTCTTTCCAGGAATCACATGGCGTATAGCTTTGTTTTTGGACTTATTACAATTGGTTAGATGTGAATTCATCTGAGTAAAGGGAGATACTGTTGGTCAGTGCTTGTATTTTTACTTTAAATATATTCTTTAACGTAGGGCCAATAGTTTTCCGTTTTGCGGAAAACGGACAAATTTCGCGGAATCGGCAAAACTAACGCGGAAAACAGCTTTCTTAAAAATAAAATTTAAATAAGTAATAAATATTTATTTTTAATGTAATACAGTCTCAAAATTCTCCCGGAGCCCCATTACTGTTAAAAACCACCTGCAATTTGTTCCCTTCGTGATTTACCGGTAGATTTGACAGTATTAGACTTTCTGGTTTTGTAATTTAGTTTGTGTAATTACGGAGTTTAGTTCCTTCGCACGCGCTGAATGCCCTAAAGCGCAAGCGCCGCAAAACAAGACGACGTCGTGTGCATTTTATCTTACTCCGGTACCTGATTTCATTTTGATTGTTGTTGGCGACTGCCGATATTGTAATGATCAGTATTTCGAAATTAAAAGTAAAACAAGACTTTCTGTGTCAGATTCTTCCAATGGAGATGATATAATGGGAAATCTGCAACAACTTTTTTTATGATTTTGACATCTTCAGTATTCAGACGACGGTGTTCAGAGACAGGGAATTTCCCGCAGAGGATGCGCAGTAGATTTGACCTACTGCGTATAGAAACAGCAGACGATGCCTCCAACTCAAAACTTCACCTAATTTTTGTCTGACTTACACTCTGCTTGCTGACTGATATCCATCAGCATGGGCTGAATATACTTCACTCTGTCTGAGTAGTTCATTTATTCTCCTCTATCATCCAGTCAACTTATCAACCGGTGTTTAATATTGTTTTTTTCAATAGATTTCGACTGTGCTTTCATGTACAGGTGATGCTTTTTTGGCTTTTTTAGATTTTTTTTATTTATATTCTCTGTATGCTGTACATTATCTTCCTCATATTTTTTTTGCGCATTAGATCTCTGTAATTACCGTATACTGGTTTACTATTTGTAACTCACCTGTTTGTTTGTTTATTTCTTGTTGCCTCAGAGGTCGCTGATGGTTTATGCTGCAAACTTACCAATGTATGCCCCAAACCACGATCACTGAAATGGTCAATGGAGCGTGGAAGGTTGGATGACTGGGAGACGAGTCGCATCCTCATTCAGTTCATTGTCAAACTTGGCACCGGGCAGTTTGCTGAAGTGTGGCAAGGTGCGCAGTATAGCTGTATAAGGTATATACTGTTTATTGTAGGCTCGACATGGGTCTAACTTTTAGGATCCGCGTACCCTTTCAAGATGTTGCCACGGGTGCCCGGTGTGTACGATCCATGATATTGTGTGATATTACCAGTTACCTACGAACCATAAAAGTACGTTAACTACGTCGTAATCGCGACAGGTTCCGTAGTAACGTAAATGTAATAAAAGCGCGCAGTATGTGACTGCCAGTTTGCATAAATACATCTCTGGATCTACTTTCGCTGACTATGAGTTAAAAATTTTTTTCTATCGTAATTGAAACAACAGCTGGGGGATGGCGATCTTGATTCTTGTGGCCATTGCGCCATTTATATTTGCGCAGCTCAATCCTGAATTATTGCCTGTGTATTAAGTAAAATTCCTTGCTCTCTTGTCCTATGCCTATAATGTTTACTTTTTCCCCAATAGTCAGGCGAACGTCTTGCGGCCTTTTTTGTCTCTTTAGTAAGTGTGTTATTCTCCTTATAATAAGTGTATCGTGTCTCGTGATAATACATGTGTCGGCCGTTGCTTTATCGTGACTTATGGACAATTGAACTTCATGTTAGGATATATCTTGGTAGTAAGTACACTACATCCTAGTATATTGTGCCTTAACAAAATTAAAGGGAAATGGGGAGAAAAAAGAGACGTCGCAATAAAGATGCAGACCAAGGACTCTGTATCAACAGCAGCTTTTCTCGATGAAGCGAGAGTATTAAAAATGCTTCAACATGACAACATCGTCAAGCTACTCGCTGTGTGCAGTGAAAAGCAACCGGTGTTCCTGATCATGGAGTATATGGAACGGGGGAGACTGTCGCAGTACCTGAGGGATAGCTGTGGGCGAGCACTCACTGACCCTCAGCTTCTTCACATCGCCACCCAGGTTGGCAAAACAGTTCTCACAGCATTTTAAAAAGTTTCTATCTTATTTAATGTTTATGATATACTGTACGGCGAGTAAATCCCGCTGAGTATATACTCCTCCGATACCAAAATTCATGCCAAATCGCCGATTTTCAATTTCGCCGATAAAAAAAACTCTTAAGATATTTCAAATTTCCAATGTCTTCATTTTTTCTCTATAATCACTTCCTGTCTACAGTTTCCCGCCGGTGACGCTCTGTTTACTCATACTTCCTGTCTACAAATTGGCGCCTTTTATCATTGTCTGCGTATTACGTGATCACTATGACAACGATTTTCCGTTATTTTAAACCTGTATCCACGCTTCCCAATGTTCGCCAGTCCCTCTACCCTGATTGTGAGAGCGATTTGGACTTTGAGGTAGAACAAGCTGCAAATACAGCAATCGATGGAATGCCAAATAGTGAACGAGCTACTGAGACATGTGGCGTGAATTTGACGACCTCTTCCTGTCCAAAAGGCTTTAAATGACGGAAGCTCTATAGGAGAGGAGTGAGTGCAAAGCAAAAAATCAAAAAGGGCTAAGTAAAGCTAAAATAGTAAGTGGTCTGTAGATTCATTCATGGTATAGTCATCACAGCTAGAGGAGGTAACTTATGTCGATGTTCGTATCTTTTCTTAACCCTGAGCACTCTGTTGTCACAGTATTGAATTGCTATAATAATGTGAAGTACAGATTTCAGTGTGGTAAGGGTAAAAAAATCTCAAAAACAGCTTATCACAGAGGTCTGCCATTTAGTAGATATTTTCCCAGGGTTGGTCTCTTCTCGATCTGTTCATAGTAACGTTCTCGCAGTAAAGGGAGGTAATGTTTGCTGAGGTTTGTATTTTTTGGCTCACCTGAACCTGAGCTTATGGTTATGATGACAAATCGCGAGGTGTGACGGATGAAGACATGAATAAGTAAGTAGAAAATCAGGACTTGATAATTTTGTGGCAAATGGCATGGGGGTGGTTCATTGGGGTCAACTGTGTATGCAACTTTTATACACTACTCGAATCGTATGCCCACACAAACACATGGGCTATGCGTGGTCAGGACATGTCCCGCATGAGCCCGCAGCAGACATGCAGATCTACAGAATAATGTGCTAAGTTCTAAAGTGACATTATGTTGGCAATTGAAAGTGATAGCAACGCTATATATGGTGGAGAGGTTTGGAAATATAACTCTCATATATCAAGAAACAACGAAATGCGACAGAATACAGGAAATAGGAATTTATTAAATACCTATTGCTAACGCATAAATTTTGGATAAGTTGCATTGGCTATTTGTTTAAAATATGTTTCTGCATTAACAAAATTAAACAAATACAACTGGCGATTCAACCGGTTGGAATTGGATGAACACTGGTTAACTGAATGGTTTACACACTCTAACTGTGCCATCTCAGGTAAGGGATACATGTCGCAGGTATCTGAGGTTTAACAATGTCAATGTCTTGTTGAGGGCTACAGAAATTAATATCAACACCATACTATGGGGTGAATTTTACATTTTCACACATGATTGCAATAAGCGACGACCAGATTTGTAAAGATCTGCTTTATACCTCCTGAATTATTTTAACATGTCTTTATTTACAGATTGCATGCGGCATGGCATATATTGAGAAGGAGCGATTCATCCACAGAAATCTCGGGGCACGTAACATCCTCGTTGCAAAGCACAACCACGTGAAGATTGCTGGCTTCGGCATGACCAAAGTGAGCGACGATCCCGATTTCAACTCACGTGTTGGTATGTTAAATCACAATAAATCGCTCCATGTTGCTGGTATGTTACATCACAATGAATCGCTCCATGTTGCTGGTATATTACATTACAATAAATTGCTCCATGTTGCTGGTATGTTACATCACAATAAATTGCTCCATGTTGCTGGTATGTTACATCACAATGAATGACTCCATGTTGCTGGTATGTTACATCACAGTAGATCGCTCCATGTTGCCTTGCGATGCATGTCACCCAAATGTGTCATCTCAATGATTTTTGCTTGGAATATGTACTGCCACAAAATGATCATTTACTAATTCATCTTTCAGGTTCAGCGCTGTGCACTAATAAAATGTCTTACCACCAATGATTCATTATTACTATATTATTTGTGGGTCTGTTATAACTACAGCAGAGGGAGTAATTTTGAAAGTTTTTCTTTCACCTGAAAAAAGAGAAAAAATAGGAGAAAAAGACAGAACAAGATGCCAAGGAGGCCATCATGTTATTAGAATGAGAAGACAACAAGGAGACTGCTTAACATCAAAAACAAGAGGCCAAGAGACCCGACAATACCCATAACGATACTGAAAAAAGAAAATACAGATCTGTGGAAAAGACCTAGGCTGAAATCACATCTAACTGCCAAAATAGAGATGCCCTAAATAAATCTGAATGGGACCTATATAGGACAATATCCGCCAAATGGCAGACCCTTGCGATAAGCAGTTCTTGAAAAGATATTTTAAGAAAAATGCGAACATCGGCAGAAGTTACCTCCCCTAGCTTTGATGAAGACACCATGAACAAATCTATAAGACTCCAACCCTAGGACAATATCTGCCAGATAGGAGATCTCTGCGATAAGTGGTTCTTCAGAAGATTTTTTAACCAAAAATATGAACATCGGCAGAAGTTACTTCCCCTGGCTATGATGACGATATCATGAACAAATCTGGAGATCAACCCAAGGATAGTATTTGCCAAATAGGAGACTTCTGTGATAAGCAGTTCTTGCGAAGATTTTTTAAGAAAAAATATGAACATCGGCAGAAGTGACTTCCCCTAGCTGCAATAACGATACCATGACCAAATCTAGAAGAGACCTAGAACAATATCTGCCATATGGCAGACATCTGCGATAATTGGTTCTTGAGAGGATTTCCAAAGAAAATGGGTGGACGGATGGATGGATGGACAGGTGGACCATGGACAAACTCTGATTAGAAAAGCTCACCGAGCATAAGCTCAAGTGAGCTAAAAAATGAAGCGTGATTCCTGCTCATGTCCTGAGCAATTATATTCTTTTTGGTTAACATGATTTGATAATGCACCTCATGCGCATCCTTCTCACAATCTCAATGTTCCTCATTCCTCCTGTCTGTTATTTCTCAGTTTGTGAGAAGTTATTTTCCTTGGGTCTTTTTCTTTTCATTTCCCGCATTCGTACCTACCTCTCATTATTAGTGTATTATTAGTTCTCGACATTACCACACTACCACATAACACCAACATAGCTAAACGTAGTTTTTATTTTATGCGTAAATCACACGTATCAATTGTCACGACGCTAACAATACAACGTAGTTGGTCCATTAAGGGAGAAAAACTACCGTACTGGCCGCCTTATAAGTCGCACTTTTTATGGTCTCTAACCTAACTATGAATCGGGGGTACGACTTATATTATGAACTTACTGAATATCATGACCAAAAATTAACAAACGATCTGGAATACTGATATTTGTGACCATTTTGACAGCCACTTTGCCCCTATTTTTCCGATTTAGCTCCGTTCTCGCCT
>WURV02190255.1:0-12464 GCA_011762755.2 Epimenia babai | reverse complement strand
TGGGGTTGTCCCGTATGTAGATCGCGTTTTTCTGTATTCGCTGACACCACTACATCGATGTCTCCTGCCATTGTACACATACATACATTGTAACGTAATCTGCATTCAATATATATATATCCATCACACGGATGATGAGACCGCGACCAAGTCATAATAATACAAATCCAAGGATAATACCTGCCAAATTACAAAGGCCATGTGGTTTTTAAAAAGATTTTCAAGTAAAAATACAAACATCAACAAAAAATTACCCATTTCATGAAATGATGAAATCTTGAAGTAACCAACCCAAGAATAATATCTGCCATATTGCAGAGCACTGCGATAAGCAGTTAATGAGAATATTTTTAAGTAAAAATACGAACACAGACAAAAATAAGTTCCCCTTGGTCAAACTATATTATACTTTAACTATCTAATAGAGACTAACCCAAGGACAATATCTGCAAAATTGCAGAGCTCTGCGACAAGTGGTTCCTGAGAATATTTTTAATTAAAATGCAAACAGAGATTATTTCCCTTTGGTCAGATGATAAGCTCAACAAATCTAAAAGAAACCAACCCTCGGATAATATCTACCAATTACAAAGCTCTAAGGTTAATGGTTTCTTAAAATGAGATTTTTTGAGGAAGTGTTAACATCGGATGAAGTCCTATCACAAAAGCTCACTGAACATAAGCTCAGGTGAGGAAAAAATGAATTCATTGCAAACCTTATTCGTTATCAACAATTAAAAATTATTACTCCTTTTTTAACATGATAAATAAATGTACTTGAAAGGCCTTGGACTTGTACATTAAGCATTTCTACTCATGAATACTGCGTATCTATTACCAGTTTTTGCCTAGAATGAAACGTAAAAGGCACACACACACACGTATTGTCATTTATTTTTCTTTTACAGATTACGAACAAATAGCAAACGACAAAATTACAGCTACAATATGAATTTCAGGTAAAGGGAAACAACTATTTACATATTGAATGAAAATAATAACAAAAATTGTATTCACAAAGTCTATACACAAGTTAAGTCTTTTATTGTACTTGGTGATGACTATGAACATTCTATGAATGTTGGGTAGAAGGAGAAAAACTATATGAGTTCGATAACAAATACAGATAAGATTACAACTTTTTTATATTAGATAATAAAAGTTGATGTGTTGTCTTGCAATTTTGTTTGTATTAAAAAGAGATTCCGAAGAGAGCCATAATTTTTTCTTTTGGATGGTTTATTGTATGACATACCATATATCGACTTATCACAACTAATTTGTACATCCATCCTGGTATGGTGAATGACTTGGAATATTACAAATGGCAGGAAATAAATTTGGAACAAAACACATGATGTAGTTATAATCATTCATTCGTACTGTGGACAATCTTGGGACCATGCAATGCATGGAATAGAGAGGGGGTATATCACGCCTATCATATTTAATTATTATTATTAATCTCATAATTACTCATGATTATAAGGAATGCACATGGGTCAGTTAGATACGTACCCCAGGCCCCTTTTGCATGTTAAGTAGAAAGAGCGTACGTATCTTTACCAGAATTAGATCTAGTTACACGTTGTGTGTTGTTTGTAGCTCACTTACGCTTGTCAATCGACGTGTCCACACTCACAAGGGCTTGATGAGGCTGCGTGCGAAATCCTAACAATACGCAAATGTGATATCGTTTATTTAGAAAAAAAGAAAATTTGCAAAATGTGTGAAAATTTTTGACAATCTATTAAATGCCTCAAGGAATTGCTATATTTGTGAATTTCTTTTAAGAAATTATAGGAAATTGAGCGAAAATCACCTAGAATATTGTAAAATAAAATTCTATAACTAGTCAATGTTGGAAAAATAGTTTAACCAGAGATGTTCAAACACGCTGGCCATGGTTTGATGCCGCCATATTGCCAGCGAAAGGCAAGGCTGTCGAAAAGCTGAATATATATATATACAGAAAATACCCCCAGCAGGCAAAAACAAATTCATTCAAGCCACTAAACACACAGCAGCATTCATTGATGAACATAAAAGAGCTTACGACAAAAACAAAATCTCAGAATCTGGCAACCAAAGAGAAATATTCACGATATTTCAAGCTTTAACATCCACATCAAAAACTAGTCATCTCCCAAAAAACATACTTCAAGATGAACTACCAAACTTGCAGAATATTTCTCTAATAAAATTCATGTAATCCGTACAAATTTTGACAGCAGCATATCATACATACCAATATCACCAGAAACCACAACATCAGCACTCTCCGCATTTCAACCTATAACAGTAGACAAACTTACTAACATACTCAAACCTATCAAAATGAAAACATGCCATCTTGACCCTGGTCAAAAAGAAATAATCCTTATTCTTGTTTGCCAACATCAATCCCAAACTACGTCTATAATATTAATACTATTCTAGAAACATCTGTCTTTCAAAAGAAATTAAAAACCTACATACAGACAGTATTGATGTATTAAAATCTCGCAGGTCTGTATCATACTTACTAAATGAATCAAAAAACATTGAGAGGGTCATAGTAGGCAAATAATCACACATATCAGGACACACAATCTATTTACACCCAATCAATCAGCTTACCGCTAACACCATAGTGTAGAAAATACATTAACATACATCAGAGAATCATAGATAAGATACTCAATCATCTAAACAATAATAAAGGTACGAAAAGTGAAGGTAACACCTTAGCGACTAACTAAGATTATGATTACCACCACCTTTCATGTACAAGTATACTTCATCAAGTGCAATCACCAATAATAGAGGTTTTATTGTTTTTTGTTAAGATTTCACCACTTTTGGATTACATCCAAGGAATCACAATTGATACAGTGGTATCTACACGAGTGCTCATTCAGTCTCCTTTGGCATCATCACACATACATCTCTCTCTTATGGAGTACCCCAAGGTAGCATCTTAGGCCACTATTCACGGTGTATACAAAACCTCTATCACGCATTCTTGATAATTTTGACAGTAACTACCAAATATACACAGATCACACTCAATTATGGCTCCCTATTGAGCATGACCACCCATCTGACATCGTACACAAGACTAGTATAGTTAGGAAATGTTTCATCGAAGTCCCGAGGGGTAGGAGAGCTCACATATTATAATTTAATACCTACAAAACAGAATACTTACTCATCACACCCAAATCAAGACACAAACCTATACCCGATATCACACTTACACTTGGAGCTGTCACAATAGAGCTCATATCACAGGTCTGCAACCTCGGTGTGATCTTTGACAAACCCCTCACTTTAGAACAACACATCGCCATAGCCATCATGCACTTATGCAACATTTTATCCATACGACAATCCCTTACACAACCAGCAACAGAATCACTAATACATGCTTTTATTAAATCCATGTTAGACTCTTGTAACACACTTCACATTAATCTACTACAAACACAAGCAGGCTACAAAAGGTACAAAATACAGATTGAAAAATCATCATCAAGCTTAAGAAATATGGACATGTAATACACAAAGCAATATAGTTGAATGCCCCACAATACGTAAAAGATATTATCAGGCAAAAGACACGCAAGAAACACACTGCAATCACAAATAATAGCCATTGAGCTGTATCACAGCAGGACAAAGATAATAAGAAAGAGGATTTTCTCTTCAGCTGGAGCACATAACGAACACATTACCACCTCAATTTTGTTCAATCACACACTCTAACACCTTTAGATCTCAACTGAAAACTCAACTTTACATATAATCCTTTAACTAATGTCATGAGTTCACTTGTAAATATTTCATAGTATGTACATTCTTTTTGTAAATATGAAAACTAGAAGAAAGCAACATCTGACTCAAGGCACAAATCTCAATGTAAACATAATTCACCTGTACAGGTACATGATATCTACTATTTTTTTGTATGTATACAAGTTGATAACCCAAGATTGAATAATTTACCTGGAGAGAGTTGTCTACCCCTGATGGGTGATAACCCGATCATGCCGATAAAGATAGAAAAGACGAGAGTCAGGTTTACCCCGGTCATCATTGTTGAAATGATAATTAGATTACCTGATAAAAAAAGAACAGGCCACCTGAGACAAACAGATCTAGGTGGGGGGGGGGGGTTAACAGGCATTGTCTACTAATAAAACATTTCTAGTACTCAATCCTTATTTTAAGGACAGGATCATTGATTGTGTGATAAGACTGATTAGACATGCACAGAATAAGAACAGTGATGCAGTGATTAGACACACATTGAGTGACAAGAACAGTGATGCAGTGGTTACAGAAACACTAAGTGACAAGAACAGCGATGCAGTGGTTAGATATACACTGAGTGACAAGAACAGTGAAGCAGTGGTTAGATATACACTAAATGACAAGAACAGTGAAGCAGTGGTTAAATATACACTAAATGACAAGAACAGTGAAACAGTGGTTAGATATACACTAAGTGACAAGAACAGTGAAGCAGTGGTTAGATATACACTAAGTGACAAGAACAGTGAAGCAGTGGTTAGATATATACTAAATGAGAAGATGAGTGAAGCAGTGGTTAGACATGCAATTGGTTTTCACGCAAGTGTTATAATGCTATACAGGTAGTCCTCGGTTTACGACGGTCGCGACCTATGATGTTTCGTGGTTACGACGCACCCCATATAAAATATAAAATAACATTAAAACACATTTCCGTCTTACAGTTTAGCGTCGTAAGAAACGTAACCAATGGCGAACTAGTTCGTAGCGCGCAGCGGGTGAATATGTGCGGTGGTGCTAAGTGAGGAAGACGGCATCACTGAGTTTCAGTTTTAGTGTTACGCAATTTTGGTTGTGTTTGGCCATTCTTTCTCTCACATGTTTGATCGTTTTTTTTAAACTTTTTGCCCTTCGTTATGGCTCCAAAACGTAATACTGTACAATACTCTAAAGTACAGGGCGTTTAGAGTACTTTATTTATGGTGTTCCGACTTACACTAAATTTGACTTACACCAAAGGCTAAGAACGGATCTACGACGTAAGTCGAGGACCCCCTGTATCTAAGTATAAATTCCCACAAAATTGGGATTTTTTTCGCAAATTTTGGAAGTTGGACAATAATAAAGATTAGAAATTGAGTGGGCTATTGTGAATTCCATAAGGGTAAAACATGACAATATTTTAAGTTCTACAATTTCACAATTTTGCTTATTCCTTTTACAATGCACAAAACAGTATGCTATGAAACGCTTCAAATGTTCGAGTTTTCTTAAATTGATGATTTTTATTATTTGAGGTGAAGTATGCTTGAATTTTGTTGGGAGATAAGTTCTTGCGTGCTTTCGATACAATAATATAGCGGTTTTAAAATTTATTATTTTATTCAGTTTGACTTCATCTGTAAAATTAAATCTTGAATACATGAATTATATTCACTTAAAAGAAACCAAGATCTATTTCTATAAAATATGTTTAAAAATATATATATTTGAATTTATGTTTAGTTCACAGTGGTCAAATTGATGTAAATATACACCCACCCAACCCATTGTGACCAGCCGAGAGTAGAATGCAACGGCGAATATTTTTTGACAATCCAGCAAACCCTTACGATAATTATTTAACATTATGTCGTATCAGTGACCAGCCTGCTATCTTCACTATCTCCGCTATCTGCCGTATGTGCTGCGATATTTGTATACTTTATATTAATCCATCAATTGGGTATAACCTCACCATCTTGATATTTGATATATAAGACGTTCATCTGTACACAAGAACAATGTTTTTATGAGGTAATCTACCAGTACAACGAGAGATCTTAATTGGCTCCTCAGAAGTCAATATGTGGCGAGGATGCAGAGAGAATGCCATTGTTCGTGTGCGTGACGCATGAGAACTGGTGAAACTCCGTTTCTATGATGTGCAGCGTAACATTTTTAGCACTAGTGCCGAGAGAGAGCGGGTTGAATGTATTAATAAAGTTACTTTGTGCCGTTTGCTTCTCCCAGACAAGACAGAGGCCATATCTATAGAAGATTTCCTTTACCGAATTTAACCATGATCCCGATGTGGCATGGCGATTAATTAACAGAACATTTGTGAGGTTAGTAATTTTTCATAATTTTCTATCGCACATGTGTATGTCTTTATAAAAATTAAGTTTGTGCCAGTTTCGGAAAAAAACCATATTCATGGGCTTACTACCCTGAGAACACATCGAAAGTACTTCAAACGAATGCATTCAACTGTTTTATACTTCTGTACTCTCCAAACCTCATACATGTATGTTGTTACTGGCTCGTAACGATCGAGTACCAAGCAAGAGAGTTAAAAAAGGTGTGAAACTACTCATGTAATACGGCATCTGTATCTATGTTTTCAAGAGCACCTGATATCAGAGCAAAAACGTTAGTTATTTAAACTTATTTACTTTAAATTCTAAAGCTAACCCCTTGGAGGACAATCAGTCGTACTTTGTGACAATTTGAGAGGAACTACCGGTTTCTAAAAGACACCAGATAATGCACGTTATGAACTAGGAAAGTTGATATGGTGAATGGCGACTATAGTAGTAGATAACCTCTTTTTAACCCCTTTGCTAGTGATTCCACGTAAACTGGCAATTGGCAAGCTAAGCAGTCAGCTTGAATGTGCAGTATATAAATGTGACACATTACACTCTATTTTACCTGATTAGTGATAATAAAAATACAAAAATTTAAAGCAGCTTACCTCGTTGAAGTTTCGAGACGGAATGATGACGGGTCACGACTCGCTGGTGAGCAGCTACAAGTGGGCGGGATGTTGAAGGTGCGTGGATGTACGAGAGTGGATGTACCATAGCTGTTTGAACCAAGGTATTTTATTGGCTGATGGGCTGCGACATTGAGGCTGAACATGTCGAGTGACGGCTCTCATCAACCAATCATTTGGTAAGACCCGCCTGCATTGAATGATTTGAAAAACTCGGAACACCCAACTCGTGTCGCCTGAACAGATGGCGATCGACAGAAACAGTCGATAAAAAGCAAATACTGTCTCCTCTCATGTTTGATTAGATTCAACAACTAATAGTTTCAGTTCTCAAGCATGGTATTTAATCAGCTTCAAAAAACAAATACAGCTGCTGATATCATGTTGGCAATAATAATATATCAATCAATGAGCTATACTGGACGTACTTGGCTATACAGAGAACGGTGGTGGATCAAGGTGTGAGTCACACGGATTGTCCTGAATATAGATGCATACAACATTACCTCCATTTCAATGAATCCTAATCCTAATATATAGATCGATTTAGATCTCTTGTTGATGTGAACATTACTGAAGAATAAAGCAGGGGACTTTCTTAACCACCCCCGTGATATGTGACACATTTCAATAGATAAATATAAAAAACACAATCGCATACATACTGTGGAAGCTGACTGATATAAAACGTTTATCGACCCTTCTCTAAATGGAAGACAGGACAACGTATAATATGTGACATATGTGCAAATACCTTAACTATTTTAGGCTCACTATTCCACAAATCTCAGGAAAATTTGGGTAAAACTTGCGTGAAGAAAAGGCCATGAAATTGGAAAAGACACTGTTACATTCGTTCGGTATATTTTTAGTGAAGATAGGAAAAAAGCAAGTTTTTGCAGGTTTTTTTATATGGCACCACACTGCTGTTGGGGGGGATATTCTAACAAAGCGGTCTCCTCAACTTAATAACATTGTCAAGTACACAACCTCATGTACTGCGACATTCCAGTCAATGAAATTGACTATGTACTCATATAATTTATTATTATTACTATTATCATGAGTGTTTATCTTGTAAACATAATTTTCATAAACAAGGACGTGTATTTTATGAATGCGGCCATGTTGATTGCAGAAATGACAAATGAAGAAAACAATAGGGCGCAACATCTACATACGACACATTAAAGACACACCGCTGCTTGCTAAATACACAACTACATACTCTTGATCACTAAACTCTTCATGTCACTGAAGATGAAGGTGACTGTAACTAATAGCATGTGCCATTCTGCAATTCTCCCACAGCATTATTCAACCATGAATTTACAAACAAATTTTACTGGCATTGCTATCGGGCTGCGTCAACCGCAATCATACCGATAGAGTGAAACACAACTGGTATTGCTGGGCATGGTATCAGTCTTCCACTCGCTACCTAGCAGGGTCGCCCTCTACCAAGCTCGACCATTCCTATCCGTAAGTTAATCTACACTATGAAATATTGATGGTTACTACCTACCTATATAGATGTTCGGATACTTCTCTCTTCTCGCCAGCCATCACCAGCGTGTCCATCGTACTCTCGAAAGACTTGACGGCTGACCTGTCGTTCGACCTGTTCACTGGCCGTTCGACCTGCTTTATGGCGCTCGCATTTCGCACAGCGCGTCGCATTTACCGTGGTTCCAATTATTCCGGATGCAGTTTGCCCCCCCTACGTTGCTACTTAATGCAGCACTATGGTCCTCAGACAACAGCTAAGCAGTTGACTGACTGGCCCGTATCATTGCACGTCGCATTACGCATCGCATTTACTGCGCTAACATTCTACCATCACTTTCCTACATTGTAGATCGCTGAATTTCGCTATTACAGAACCACGCTGTCCGCAATGTTAGCATCACATCTCATTATTGCAATGTTACCAAATGGTTATAACGGCATATATCTGCTCCTTCTGGAACAGTTGACATTTCTCTGTACGTGACACCGGCACTGAGTGTCAATGTATACACTTTACACTGCACCGACTTGTACAGTACACGCACCAACTATATACCTTACAGACTTGTACACAGTACCAATCATGCACATACCAGATTGTAAGTCGTCTCAAACACACATCGTATCAAGTATACACCGTGTAAAGTTGCAGATTCTACCACCTTTTACAGCGTATCGTGTTAAAAACCCTGCCTACTGAGACGCAGTATTGACTTGTACACATTATATGGACTTGAAATGCGATAGTTAGGAATAAAAATACATTTAAGCAGCATACATTAAACAGTACGCACCGTACATGGTTATATTGCAATTGAATCTAGTGAAAGTCGATAAAGCAGTATTGATGGGAGTAGTGACATCCGTATCACAGCCTGACATCGCGGGGCTGACACAGTCCGCGAAATTTTGTACGACTCTGAAATGATCATCACACACCATTTTCTATTCATGCTGATAGTTGACTCCAGCTTGGATAAATCCGTGGGAACAATGTAGGACTTCTGTCAGCTGATACACATGCTCCACAGAACACCTGTTGGGTAAGCTTGCAACTGACTTACTAAAATAGCATTCTCTATAACATTTACAAAATCAACGAAATGCAAGTATACATATTATACACCACACATATATCACCACAAATATATGGTGTAGTCTTCTGGTTTACCTTATCTTAATAAAATACACTATAAGATCTCATTGCCATGTACCAAGGTATGTACCGAGGTATGTACCGAGGTATGTACCGAGGTATGTACCAGGGTATGTACCGAGGTATGTACGGAGGTATGTACGGAGGTATGTACGGAGGTATGTACAGAGGTATGTACCAGGGTATGTACCGAGGTATGTACCAGGGTATGTACCGAGGTATGTACCGAGGTATGTACGGAGGTATGTACCAGGGTATGTACCGAGGTATGTACCGAGGTATGTACCAGGGTATGTACCGAGGTATGTACCAAGAGTACACCTTATGTTAACGTGAACGAAGCTTCTATTCTCCTCGCTCACTTCGCTCCTCTGATAAATATCTGGTCTTATCCTGCAAGCTTGACTTACTCATACTAACAAGTGTTCTTTTTCTACTGCATGGCCAAAATTGTGGAATTTCCTTCCAATATTTCTTCATTGTCTTATGTCGTTTACCAGGTTTAAGACGCAACTGAATACCTATCTAGTCTCCATTGCTTATCACATGCATTACTGTGTACAGTCAGAACATTTTTATTGATCTCTCCTTATTGATGCTTTATATTGACTTACCGGCATATATTACTATTCATCACATTACCAGATAACTTCACGCGTTGAATGCTTTGTGATAAAGTCATGCTGCAGCCAGTAATCAGAGATTTATCGCAAACAAGGATAGCCTGGGTTGCTGCAACCATCAAAAATAATCCTAAACAAAGTGTTTGATTAATAAAACATAGAATTTATATAAAGTTAATATACTACCTGAATCATCAGTAATTATGCTCTTATGTGTTTCACAATAATAGAAATACGACAAAACGCAAAAAAAAGTCATTGAAAAGGGATGTAAAATTAGTCAATAGTGTATGTATACATATGACAATAAAATATAAAACATTATATCGATGCAAATTTAATAATAATATCCATGTAAATTAAAACATAATATCCATGCAAATTACAGTACAAATTACTAGTGCAAATGTGAAATTATGGTGCGAAAAATAAAAGACTAAGTGTACGCCGAAATAAAAAGGTGTGTTTTTAACGTAGATTTGAACTCAGTGAACGTAGACTATATTAATGACAGAGGAAGATCATTCCATAGCGTGGAACCAACAGCAGCAAAGCTTCGACGAGATGTTTCTTACACGTCTTTTGACATTATAAGAAAGCTAGAGGATTTACAAAAACATTCTACTGAGGAGATTGTAAGAGTCTGCAAGTGCAATCGCGGACTGACAGACATGAACATTATTTGTTCGGAAACGTCCTTACTGCATCCCTCTACCTTTCACAATTATTCTACTCGGGCTGGCCCACTAAATATTAGGGATGAACGAATGTACACCGCACAATTTAACCTATAAGTCAGTGTGATTCCGCCAATACTACGTGGTTGTGACCTGGAAGAATTCAGAACACACCGAATACTGGTGAGGAAACTACTTGGTTTTAACATTACTAATTGGTCGATTCTTACTAAAGCACCCACAGATAGAAGATGAGACGGGATCTTTGAAGCAGACATCACTCTCTTCATAAATACGCATATATTTATATGTGTATTTACATGGTATATGGTCACAAAGCCATTCAGTGCCTCTCGTAATGCGTGGATTAGTTTCAGTGGCCACGATTCTTATATTTTATAGCTTGTAATGTAAATTTCTTACTACAGTGTCTAAATTTCCATGATCAAGAATACATTGATGAAAAACAATTGGTTTAGGAGCATATGGATCTTCTACTAACCCTCCTCACAAACCTCAATCCCACTGACTTTCTCACTCAGAAAGTGACGCGCATTTCTGTTGGTATGAAATTACATGCAAAGCTTAGCATTGGATGTCAGTGACCATTTTTGTCTCATTTAGTGATCAGATGCCTGTTTTTTTTAGATTTATGTACAGGAAACGTTATACTAACGGGTAACATTGCCGGTGACACTTCCTGTATCGAGGTTACAGTTAAATGGATCACGTCTGTATACAGCGATTGCTTTCTCAAATGGTTCAAGCGGAAAACTGTCACATCCCTGAATAGCTGATCTGACGCAGTCTAAGAATTCTTGTGCCACCCTGAAAATTGATTACGATTTTAGCCAAATTTCCTAAGCTATTGAAATTCATTACGACTTACAACAGGCTACAATATATTGCTTGCATGTGGATTGTACCATGAACATACAAGACGTGGCCCATTTTCACAATATTGCACATTTTTTCGGACATAAAAATTCTAAAATTATTTTGCTTGCAATTTACATTTTATTTCATCCCTATGATATTGATCACCCTTTATTGGAGAAATTTGGGTATGAACTAAATATTAGTGTGTGCTACAAAAGTAGAGTCTCGGATATATATGAAGTAAACCATATTCAATTGAATAGATTGATTAATAATGACAAAATTCAATAATTAATATGTATGGGTAATTGAATGCTCGACAGTAACCAGTGTAAGAAAATAATCAAGTTACTGTGCCAACTATGACATAAAAATGTAGTCATTTTGTGGTGTCCCTACACTGGTTCCCATAAAAACAGCACATCCAGTTCGAGAAATTTGTTCTTCCTCATAGAGTACTCAAGTCTGACATCAGTTGTCATAACAACGGGTTCTCAACAATGAACCAATATGGCGTCAATGCATACTAAAAGATTTAGCAGCAGTCAACATTCTTTTAGTTTACATAAGATATCATTTTACATAGAGTATAAATGTTTAGGCTTTATTCTTTTATACTTAGTGATATGGAGGAACATCTTGGTCGGGGAGCGTTTTTGAAGGGGACGTTTAGTTAAGGGGACGTTTTGACTTGCTTCGTCAAAGTATGGGTTAAAGGAACGTGGTATCACGTGCGGCTGCAGTTAAAAATGACTACCTAACTTGACGATGACACCTTCATGGTAATAAAAAGACTCTATATGTCCCGATTTGAAGTGATTTTCGCCACGTTGAATAGATTTCTCGTT
>WURV02190244.1:0-12464 GCA_011762755.2 Epimenia babai | reverse complement strand
GAAAAATCCCTAACAGAACCACACTGCAAGGGATACCCAGACCCCCATGGGCAATGGGGTTTAAGGCGCTTTCAGCCAGAAAAACGCCACAGTTAGTATACTGGTTAGAGCAGGGTTTGAACCAGGGACCCTTAGATTCAAAGTCAAGCGCTCTAACCACTACGCCAGCTGCCCCCCAAATCGTCAAGTAACAACGATCGTTTATAGAGAAGAGACGAGAATTTCTTTATTAGGTCATAAAACCAAATACAACATTCGAATGCCAACAAATGACGCGAATATATGTACTAACATGACAACTAATGACATAAACAATGACGACAATATACTAACACTATTACTGTCTACACGGCAGCGTTTATGAATATATCGATCGTTTACACACATTTGTGTATTACTTTGAAAATGTTGAATGTGAAGCGAGCCAAATTATACTGACATATAAAAATTATCGTTCCTTACGAGTTCAATTAATTTAAACATATTGGGTTTTTTCCGTAATATTGTTTGATATAATGATCGCGCATGCGCGAGAACCGCCGACACACCATTATGACATGATATTCGTCCTCCACGTGTATCCCACACTGACACACCCGGTGACACAACTCTAGTCTAGGTCGCTCCCATCGGCCACGCTCCACACGAAGGTTGTGTGATGACGGCCGTAGGCGAGTGAGGGCTAAAATAAACTTACGGGGTATGTCAAGTGTGAGATGGATGCCAAAGGCCGGACCAGCGTTTGTGATGTATTTGTACAGTCGACATTTACCAGATTCGAATATTAGTGAACGCCATGCTGCGTCATACTGATCTTTTAGCCGTTGTTTGAATACATTTACAGAGCTGTTCACATTAAATGGTCGTTCAAACATACAGGCAAAACCATTTAAACTCAAGAAACGTTTACACTTTTATAACAACGTCTAATTGCATAGCGCGGTTTTGTCATCGTTTTGTATAGTTTTTTATGCGTTGTATTTATCCCATGGTAAACCTGTTACAGATGTTAAGTTTGTAAGTATTAAATAATTGGCCTCTTTTAATTTCTCACACCGACACTACGTGCGTTCATTTTCGTTAAGTAAAATTTGACAATACAACATCAACAGCAAGAAATATTTACGCTTTTTACACGTTGGCCGATATTATAGGCAAAAATAACTTCCAAATATAAAAAGCTAGCATCAAATGATAACTATTTTTGAGGAAGCGCTTTGTCGTTACTAGTAGGGCAGTCATGTTTAGCTACGTTTCCAAATGTAGATATTGCCTGACAAAACGCTAACAGTCGCTTTGGAGTGAAGCAAACTGCGCTGCCGCAAAAGAAGATGCTACACTTTAATCCGTGCCCTGTATTTGATACTCGCCTTTTCCGCACCGCACGCTTGAGCACATACAAACAAGTAATAACGAGGATTCCCGAAGGCCGCATTAGAATTAAGTTTATCGATAAACGATCTCCTTTTAGCGCTTTTTTCTTCTTAGCGGCCCCAGCATTTCCATATTAATCTTGACGATAGCATGCAATGGCGATGAGTGATAAACTTGCCGTATAAATTGCCTGGAAATCTATCAAATATTTAGTCTGTGAAGACACTAATATAAATATACATATACAGAGAAACTTGCTTGCAACAATATGCAGTAAGAAACAATATGGCACGTGTAACTGTGACTGGAACGACATGAGAGTCATGGAGACTATAAAGCCGGATACGGAGTTTGCCAAAAAATTCAGATATGGGTCTCGATACCGTTCCTTGTTTGTAAATTAAGTTACTTCACTACAGCTACGCTATATCAGTCATTAAAACTGTGTGATCCTATGATGTAGGGCGTGGCGGCAGATGGCGTAGTGGTTAGAGCGTTCGACTTTCAACCCAAGGTCCCTGGTTCAAATCCGCAGCTAACGAGTATACTTACTGTGGCGTTTGTCGGTCTGAAAATGTCTTAAACCCCATTGCCCATGAGGGCCTGGGTAGCCCTTACGGTGTGGTTCTGTTGGGGCTTTTTCCCTCTCTTTTATACTCCAGATGCTCTATATGTGTTCTCTATGTCGCTTACCTCCCCTGTATGTCGTCTTCTCATTGTAAATAAACATGGACTTGTCATAGACTTAGCGGGGTGTGCGACATATGTACTTCATATGTAGACATTTAAAACCAGTGGCGTGAATGGAAAAAGGTCAATTGTCTACCCAGACTCGGCTCGGTGAGTTTTTACAGTGGGTGTTTTTCCTACCCCTTATAATTAAGGTTAATCAGATTGTCGTGTTAACCACATTAATGGACAAGATTTGTATAACGGCCCAGGATGGCCTATCACGACGATAACTTCGGTAATCAGCCTATAAATAGATACATACATATTTTGTAGGCTTTCACGTCGTGCTTTCACAAAAAACTGGATATTTGCGTTGGTAGTTTTTATTGCCTACGTCATTCATATGATGTCGTTCCGTGTTTGGTCGCGTTCGATCGGATCACTTCCTCTAATAGCGCCTTTATACCATTTGTTGAACGCAACCGTTTGATCGAATAGTTAGGTTCAACATTAGTATCAACCCAGTATTGGCTCAACCTTGCGAGTTTGACAGGTCGTTTTATGACATGCATAATTGAATTGGTTAGAAGCACGGCCTTCCATGCGGGAGGGAGCGTGGTCAAATCCTGAAGAGGCCAAGTTTTTCCCGCGACTTCCACAATAGCAAATGAGCCAGATTTTTATGCATGAATGTTTCGAAAGGCTTGTCGTGAAATTTAAACTTTCCTAACGAAGTAATATAGTGGGGCTGACATTGTCTACCATAGTTGAAGTAGCACTAAAATAGCAGATTATATTTTACGTGCCCACCGCGATTTGTTGTTATCATGCAACAGCCAGTATGCAGTTAGCGTAGTGTTTAGAGCGTTTGACTATTAATCCAGAGGTCCCTGGTTCAATACCGCTCTAATCAGTATACTACATGTGGCATTTAGCGGTTGAAAACGCCTTAGACTCCTGTGGCCATGAGGGTCTGGGGAACTCTTGCAGCGTGGTTCTGTTAGGGCTTTTCGCCCTGACGTCGCTACAGATGCTCGTCGCTACAGACGCTACAGATGTATGGTCTTAATGTCGCTTACCCCCCCCCCGCTATGTCGTCATCCCATTGTAAAACACTATGAACTTTTTATAGACTCAGTGGAGTGTGCGACATATGTACCCTGGACCTAGATGTTTGGTACCAGTCGGGTGAATGGAAAAAGGTCAATTGTTCGCCCAGACACGCTAGGTTGTTCACACCAGGTGTTCTCTCCCACCCCTTATAAGCCAGACTCATCATAATTATTTTCGTGTGTTAACATTAATAGGCTAGCTTTGTATAGGGTCGAGGATGGCCCACGCAACGATTACCTGGATAACCAGCCTATAAATACATACATCGTATGGTCGATACGATCAGAATAAGATAACGACGACGATAAGTCGTCCATATGCCATGATTGCAAATGTATACTCTCAAAACAACCAGTTTAATAATAACGATTTAATGCACTGCCCTAACAAATGAACTGGCAAATAGCCGATTATCTCTTGAGGGCAGTTTGCGAAGTGGTAAACGTTGTTTATTTCGAAACCAGAAAATCCTCATTCGATCACTGGTAGAGCCAGCCGTATTTTTTTTTCACAACGCGCCTATCAATCACCATAGCGTCTGCAGCGTGTTTATGGTGTAACGTGACAGCGTATCGCATGATCTTCGAATGGTCTTCGACGTTTACCTCTCTGGTATCCCGTCATCGCATTGTACATTATAAACTATAACAGAAATAATATATGAATAATAAATAGATGCGGGGTGCCGTGTTGGCCATATCTTATAAAACGAAAAGTAGAAGTAACACCTTATTGACAAACTAAGGTATTGGTTATCTTAAGCTTTCGTATACAAGTATACTTCATCAGGTGCAATGAGTAGGGTGGGGGGTATATACTGGAGCAGGAGAATGGCAGAGAAAACATCGAGGCTATGCAGATACAAAGAACATAGAGTGTCGTGATACATGTAACTTATTTCGAGGTGTTTAGAAGCAACGGCGTAAATGGACCGAAGTCAATTCTACCCATGCTCGAGGTTTTCTCTAAGCTACTCCCCCACGATATAATTACAGTGATATTACACGGTCATTACTCGATAGCGGTGACGGTAGCGCCAGAATCGACAGTTTTACAACATTCACGTCAGAGGGACGAATGTCTTGCATGACCACTCTGCATTATCTGAATAGAACAGAGTCGCTTTCAATCGATATTTGATTAAAATAGAAATTGTATCGTTTTTCATTCGAAAGACGCCATATAGACTATACTAGCTAGACGCAAGATCGGACCACCTCAAAGTCAACGACCTTTAGCAGACCATTTGCCCCTGGTGTTTAAGGGACTTTCTTAGCTGGAAGCCTTAAGGGATCCCTTATCATGCATGTCGGATTTCTGGTGAATTCTGGCGTTCCTTATCCCTACTATTTTCAAAAAAAAGAGACGAATCACGCTATAGACTTCTAATGACCATTAAACACACACGAAAAAATATATCGGTCATCACGCCCTCAATAACTTGTCAAAAAAAAAACAAGAAACGAAAACACACTGGATTCGCCTAAATGAACGAACAGACATTATGCCACTATGAACCTTTCAACTCCCTACTTAGTTGACATAGTTGTTACACCAGTCTGTAAAGAGCCATCTATGCCCTACGCAGCGAAGTAGGGTCTCACTCTATTCATACCTATATACAGAGATGCTCTAAAATCACTAAACGTGAAAACTTAGTACTACTTGGAACATAGACGCTATATTTTAAACGTCACTGCATCGTACCTACTTAGTTTCGTCAACAAAAACGATATCGTCATCAAGTTCACATATGAGTCAGTTAATCTTGCCAAAAAAAATTAGTTAATGAAACCCACACAATATGTCTATCGCCATTGTCATTCTATTCCTAATAGCATCAGTCTTGAGTAAGTATTGTGTAAATTGGGATATTTAACAACGTTTTTTATCAGCATTACAATTTACAGCAAAGACACGCCCTTTAAAGGCTTTATAATGTATGTACTTAGAAATAGGTTAGTGGTCGTATGGTTTCAGCCATCGTTGAACGCGTAGTGAGTTAAAAATCGGCTGATTACTTACGTAATCGTTTGTAGGCTATTCTTGATCATTTACAATGCTGCCTATGTGGTTAACTGAAAACCAGCATTAGCCTCAGGCATATTAGGGGATCACCATAGTAAAAATGTCCGTCACCGTCTTTGGAAGACCGTTGACAGTTGACCCTCGTCCAGGCACACAACTGGTTCCAGTCGCCCACTCCCCAAAGTCTGCGTTGGTCCGTGCTTATTTACAATGGGATAACGAGGTACCGGAGAGATAAACGCCATAAAGACTATAAGAGAGCATCTCAAACACAACCACCGAAGAGAAGAAACCCTAAGAACAATAGTCTTAGGCCAAGGATTTGTTATCATTGCAATAGCATGCTATTTACTGTGCTCCGTTGATCAGCTTATGTCTGTTGATATTACCATAGGCTATTTTTCTTTCTTTTTTAGTTATGGACAGAAATGTTCGGTACAATATTTTTTCTGTCTGAAATAAACTTATAAATAATGAATATTAGTGCCAGGGTTACCCGGACCCGCGTGAGCAGACGGGTTTAGGCGCTTGAGACCGCAGGTAATACACTAGCTAGAACGGGGATCGATTCAGGGTATACTGTATTCAAGGCCAACGGTCTAGCGACTACGCTAACAATCGTTGAACCAACTACTCCTCCGAGCCTGGGGTTATAAACGACGTCAGTGAACATAGCTAACCTTGTAATATATTTATATTAAAAACATAACCATAGACTTCTCGGAAAATTGGCCATGATCGACTTGCGCTTCTTGTTCCGACTTCCTTGTTCCAGACTGCCTACGCATCAATGTCGCACACTTCACCCGAATCTTGCTCTACAGATAGTTCTCATCAAGTATACTTGATATACGAAAATTTTAAGACTAATACGACGACCCACACTTAAAACTATGTCTGCTGAATCTACGACAAGCTGTGATAAGGTGGGGGCGACTAGAGTAGACCCGGGGTCTTCCGCACTCCAGTTCATAGTCCAGCGATCTTCCTTCGAGGCCACATTCTCCCCCACCATATGGACATAGTTAAAATAGAACCACGAATTTCATGAGATGGCATCGCAGCGATCGAACAACATCGACGACAAATGACAGTTGTTACCTATGCTTCGATCGATACATGAATATCCCGAGAGAGTTTCGCTCGCGTCTGTCTAATCTATCTTCGGTGTTGTCTTGGTGGTAAATGACTCGATCTAATTGTGCATTGGTTTATGTAAACTCTATCATCGAGTATGTTTTTCTGCTTGTTACTTCCGTTCAACCCGAGAAAGTTTGGCGAATAATTCAAGTCTGAATGAATATGCGTGAATTAATAATAAGAGATCGGTATCTCTCACCATCCCCTTGTCACTCGCTTTCTGCGACCAGTTATATCTCTGTCACATCATCAACATCATCGTCGTAGTTGCCATCCAAATGTCAACAAAGATTTATGTTATGATGAGGAATTGTAAGTTGTAAGAGGAGTTATTTGATGGTATAAATTATACTATTTATGTCCTAGAATTATCTCGCATATCTTGTAGACAATGGTGACCTTTCGTACGCCAGAATTGAAACTTGCACTTATCGAAAATATTACCTATACATGGGGCCTTGTGATTAGGCGTGCCTTCACTCTATGCGATTTGTTGAACGCAACATATTGACAACTTGTTGAAAACGTAGTTAGGGCCCCTTCACACATTCAATCACGTTGCGACATATCGGATGAAATTCCTCGTCTCAAACAATCATAACCTTGAAAAGCATTTTTCCGATGTGTAAGTTTCAATCAATAAGAGGCTAGTGAGGATATCCCAAACTCATCATTGGCTAAAGCTTCAGACAATCTTCGCAACAAGTTTCGTACAGGCTCGAACTTTCAAATTCACAAAGTTGGGTCGAAATGTTTTCACGGATATGTCTAGATTCTGTTGAGCGTCGAGGAGGTAGGTGGTTTTTGGTCACGTTCTTCCTTGTCCAAATTCGCATCATATACTAAAAATACACGTGTCATCATTTAGAATTTATGACTGTCGTTTATTGTGAAAGCATCGTCACACAGTCTTGATATCGACGGCTAATAGAATCGAGTAATTGGAATTTTTCCCTAGTAACATACATTCATATTTAATAGCCGCCCATACTCAGTATAACTATTGTTTTACTTTGTTCGTTTACTTATACGAACATGTAGTGAACATACTATAGTGTGTTGAATTTAGTGTTGTATATATTTATTGATTATATAACCTAATAAAGTTGATTCTGATTCCGTAACTGTTTGATCCAAACTATTGCGTTTAACAAATCGCGTGTGAACGCACTACTGTCCAAGAAATTCCCCTAATTCGTAGTGTTCATATCGTTGTTTCACGCCATCTCGATAGTTGAGAGTTTTTATTAATAACCGTATTGCTGTGTGTTTTGTACGCAACAGTTATTGCGTACGGAAAGAAGCCTATTACGTTGCCGGGGGGCACGCAGGCGACAATGAGTTCAGTTGCCTATAACGACTCGTGGCACGCTTCATTCGGCATCGACGGCGACGTCTCGACTTGCGCGCGCACAAAAGAGAATAATCATCAATGGTGGCAGTTAGAGCTAACAAATCAACTTCCGCTTCGATCAATGGGAATTATTAGCCAATCCCATTCACGTAAGTCATCCTGCATTGAAAATTTATAAAATCAGCTAAAATCCATACACCACAGGTTCTGGCATTTTCTAGAAACTCAATGTACTTCTTATTTTACATGATTATGAGAAATCAATGGTATTAAAATTCAACAACAATATTCATGAATTTTATAAGCTCTATTCATAATACAACATCGATTATATGTTTTCTACTTGCTTTTGCTGTGTTTTCTTTGTGATTCCTTTCTGATTACGATTCTGGTCCCTATATATATCACGTGGGCTGTTTCTGTCTGCTGTTTGTCCCGGAAGCACGTGATACAAAAGCGCCCGTCAACTTCTATATCTGTTAGCCAAACGCATGTTACGTTTGTACTTGTATTTACGATATTTGTGACCCACATACCTCGATGTGCGATATTGTCGCGACAGGACACCCTTTTCAGGGTGATTGTCTTGGTATATACTAATCTACAACTCTTCTCCACGGATGTAAAATTAGGTATTTCGCACCGTAGTAAAAAGGAAAAGGTCAACCTCTATAGACCGCAAGTATCAGCCAATAAAGGCTCTCGGATGCGGTTTGCAACGAATTGTTATTGACAGCTATTCAGCTCATATACAATACCTTCGACACTCGCATATCACCCACCAGGGATAATATCGGGAATCTACCCATTTTAAAGACGGGTTTACTCCAGCAATCGGGGATGAACGACTTGCTGAGGATCACCGCAGAAAAAAGACTGGTTGGAACTTTCGAACCCGCGACTTTTCGATTACAAGTTCGGTGTTCCTACCACTAGACTAACTGCCTTCCGTAGTGCGGTTGTATTCTTGCTTGACTGTCCGCATTACATCCAATCTATTATGTTAAAAATTTATTCGTTTTTTGGAATGTAGCGCCGCTTAAAAGACATGTACGTTATCCCGTTAATTTGATTAATTCCATTGATGTGATTAAGAATTGGGCTTGGGTTCCCTAAGTTTTGATCTCTATGTGGTCTATGCTGAATTTTTAAGCTTATCTGCGATTGTCTACTGAAATATCCTGAATCAATCGGGATTTTAACCAATATGGCATTTCAGAGTTTTTCTATGGAGGATGGGAGTTGATTAGCTATTCGTATGAAGCTGAAATTGTCGTTGGGGGCCATTTTTGCTCCGACATTCTGGGAATTGTCAGTTCGTAGAATGATGAAAAGTGCTTTTCTGCCGATCTGGTTGATGTGTGCTTATTGATTTTATGAATTTAGTCCAATACCCTCTTTGCGATAGTCGTGGAAGCCGATAGGGAATCTCTTTGTAGCAGGGCACTGAGTGGTATCAAGTTGGGAGTGTATTTTCTATATTTATAACCAACTTCCTTCCCGTCTGCTCAGATCTCCATCTCAGTCGTTAGCTACGTTTGATAGATGCCACCTTTTCCTTTCTTCACTTCTAATCGCTGCTTTTGTTATGCGGTTCCCAACTTATGGGATAATTTGCCGATTTAGATTACAGCCACGAGTAATTTCGTCATTTTCAGGTGAGGACTCAAAACTTGTCTATTCACCGAGTAATGGTTCTGGTTAAAGGTAAAGGTAAAGGCGAGGTTTTGGTGCTACTTTATAATTAAATGTCAGTCGCACGTACAACATTGCCCTGTTACATCAGAACATACTGGTTGGATGTTTCGACCTTTTTTGAGTGTTTATATAACTCGTTTAGTGTTCATTTTCTATTATCTGTTCAAACGTCACTGAGAACCGTTCTTTTGGTATGTTTTGCACGGTATTGAGCAGCATATAAAAATTAGATATTATTATTACTATAATCATAGTTATTATCAGCATTATCATTATCATCCTCGTCATCGCCAGTGTCAGCGTCGTCGTCATCATCGGCTTCAAGTTTTTGTTACAGCTAATCGCACGAAAGGGTTTATGGTCTTTGTCACGAACACAAGTATCGAGGGGAAAAGTTCTGAATCTTTTCTAAAGAAACAAGAGAAATGCTACGAACACTCCGGTGAAAGCCTCCCAGCGGATAAAACTCTAATCGATTTTGAATGTTCGTCGATAATTTTAGGGCGTTACCTCCTCATCTATTCGGGAAAAGAAGAGCTCCTTACAATCTGCGAACTTCTCATATATGGTAGGTGACACGCGCGTCGATGGAAGCCAATTTTAATGACTCACTGACTGATTATTTATTTATTGGATTGATTGTTTAATTGATCGATTAATCGATTGCTAGGAGATACTGCTCCGGGTTTCGGATCTCATCAAAGATAATATTCTATAAGTATTTTTCCTTTATAATAAATGGACATGGCTTCTTCATCTCATCCTAAAAATAAATGTTCCGATCGTTATCTTGAATAGCCGACAAGAACCAAAGTGGTCTTAAAAATATGAGGAGAGAGATTTACAGTATATTTTGATTTTTGTCCACTTCTATCTTGATCGTTATCGTTATTTGACGTTGTTCGACTTTGTAGAAAAACAAGCAGGTGGCCTTCGCGTATTTCAGAAATATTCTTTTAACTCCGAACTTTGTTTTCCTATTTAGACATGTGCCACCCCGGTACATATAGCAAAGATACACAACCCCCATGCAGCGAATGTTCACTCGGTTTCTACCAACCACAATATGCACAGAATCGATGCTTGAGATGTCCAAGCGGCTACAACACATCAGCGACGGGAGCGGAAGAATGCGATGGTATGTATTTGGTATTTTCTGATTTCTTCTGGCCTCCAATAAATACTGAATCACCGCTTCCTCCCTTATCCTTCTATTCTTCTTCCATTGTGCATCTCCTTGCCTTCCAAATCCACCATTTATTTTTTTACTATCCCCGCGACCCATTTCCATCTCTCTATAACCCATATTTCGACATCAAGCTCGCCACATCTCATTTCTGCCCATACACAGTCTTTGTCTTCCCTGTCTCTCACTGCCATCATATATTTGCGCAGTTAATTGCCCCCACGCCTTATACTTCCGACTACCCCTTCCTATTTTCTTTTTTCCTCCCTTCTCACCTTTTTTCTCTCTCTCACTCTCTCCATATTTTCCTTCATCTCTCCCTCCTTCCCCTCTTCATTAGCATCTACATTCTTTTTATTTCCTTTACGCCCTCTTCCACTCTCTTCGTTTTTCTCTCCCTACCTTCCGATAAGAAGTGAAAGCATGAGAGACATGCTAGCGTCTATTGAAGATCTGTTTTTTTGTCAAACTGCCACTGTGAATGACTGGTCAAATTTAATTCCATCCAGTTTAACATTCCCACCATCTGTTACCTACCCTTAGCCGAAGAATGGCGACGTTTTTATATTCCCACCAGAGTGTGTTCTCCGTCGATACGGACCAACATGCACGCTCGCCTGTCACTGCAAAAACGGAATCAACTGCGATCGGAAAAATGGACACTGTCAATCCGGCTGCGCCTACGGCTTCACTGGACCAACTTGCAATTCGCGTAACTATGCACTTCGTACGCATTTTTCGATTTATCGTTTAAAGGTCGGTAAGTTTTTTGTAGCGTTTATTTTTGTTTGTGTACGTTTTATTCACTCTGTCGCTACAAAAAAGGTCAAAGAGCTGCAGCCAAGATTGTCAAAATGAGGCAGGGCTGCTGTTTCTTCAATATACCAATAGGCACACGGCGCGTAACAAATACGTTCTTTTTGCAAAAGGAGAATAAAAGCAGTGTTGGGGTTTTTGTGCTTTGTGCTATTTATAGAATGCATCTCTGGACGATACGGATCAAACTGCGCGCTTATGTGTCACTGCAAGGACAAGGTTGCCTGTAACCAGACAACTGGCTACTGCGCGTCTGGCTGTGCCAACGGGTTTACCGGTTTGACCTGCAGCAAACGGCGTAAGACTATTTATTAGAAATCTATGAAAAGCTTAACAGATTTACATTAACGACAACTTCATTTGTTTCCAGGGCTTTGTGAGGCTCTGTATGGCACTTCCATCCGCCACTATATCGTCATCTCATTGTTAATAATCAACGTCAGTTTTAATAGTTTCAGCAAAGTCTGCGAGTATGTAGACTTTCGTGAATAAACGAAGGTCAGCTGTTGCCCAGGCTCGGGGTTTTCCACTATAATTCAACATCTGTAGTCTGTAGACTGTCTATTGGTGTTTTGAACGGGTGACTTGAATAAACGAAGATCACCTTTTTGCTCAGACTCGGGCACTGACTGTGGCGTTCCGCAGGGTTCTCTTCTTGGCCCATTTTTTACGCGATATCTTCCTCTATTAGATGATCTACTTCGTCAGCATAATCTTAATTTCTACTAGTATGCGGATGATTGTCAGGTATACGTTTTCTTCAACAACAGCGCTAATGCCTCTCTGGTCAGTAATCGTCTCTCTGACTGCTTGCACCACGTCAAAGCGTGGGTGTCAGAGAATCTTCTAAAATTGAATGATAATAAAACAGAAGTGGTGGTTATTTCGCGCTAGCAGTCAAACCCACAGTTCTCGGTCTCATCACTCTTGGCTCTGAATCTCTGTGTCTGATATAGCCAGAAATTTGGGTGTCATCTTTGACAAGAATCTTTCTTTTTCTGATTACGTTAATTCTGTATGTCGTTCATGTTACATCCAGCTGCGCTACATCAGACGCATCAGACCGTACATTCCGCATGATAC
>WURV02190233.1:0-12464 GCA_011762755.2 Epimenia babai | reverse complement strand
AAGTATGAGAATGTATAGTCACAAGTATAAACAAAGAGACAAAAAATAGAGGAAGTATGAGAATGTATAGTCACAAGTATAAACAAAGAGACAAAAAATAGAGGAAGTATGAGAATGTATAGTCACAAGTATAAACAAAGAGACAAAAAATAGAGGAAGTATGAGAATGTATAGTCACAAGCATAAACAAAGAGACAAAAAATAGAGGAAGTATGAGGAGATGCTGAGTTATAACCGTTATAGAGTTAAACCAAGTAGATGCTGAGTTATAAACGATGGAGTTAAACCAAGTAGATGCTGAGTTATAAACGATGGAGTTAAACAAAGTAGGTGCTGAGTTATAACCGATAGAGTTTAACAAAGTGGGTGCTGAGTTATAACCGATAGAGTTTAACAAAGTGGGTGCTGAGTTATAACCGATAGAGTTTAACAAAATGGGTGCTGAGTTATAACCGATAAAGTTAAACAAAGTGGGTGCTGAGTTATAACCGATAGAGTTAAACAAAGTGGGTGCTGAGTTATAACCGATAGAGTTAAACAAAGTGGGTGCTGAGTTATAACCAATAGAGTTAAACAAAATGGGTGCTGAGTTATAACCGATAGAGTTAAACAAAATGGGTGCCGAGTTACAACCGTTATAGAGTTAAACAAAGTAAAGCGGAAATGAAAACAAAATTAGGAGAAAACGACGTTTAAAGTTTTTCAACATAACACCATAGCAACCGCCATAACAATTGGAATACATGCTGTATTTGGTATCAATGGAAAGCTTGGATCATGCTCTTTCTGAAGTACTACAAAGGTGAGTAATTAATGTTGAAAGACAAGGATAAAAGATAATATTTTATGTTTTTTACAGTATAATCCATATATTATATAAGTATAAGGGTAGGTAGCCGTGTTAGTCTAGTTAATAGAAACTATATAGATAAAGGGCAACACCTTTTATTTAGACTAACTGGTTTATTGATCACAAGCTTTCTCATAAGCACTATGCACTATGCATCACCTGATGGAGCATTGTGTTAATGCGAAAGCTTGTGATCAATAAACCAGTTAGTCTATATAAAAGGTGTTGCCCTTTATAGAGCATATATTATATGAGTGTATCAAAGCCAATTTATTAGGTGAGTTTATTTATAGATACTCCTCACAGCGAAAATCAGAAAAAAGAGTGGCATCACGCACATGTATAGTATAATAGCTAGTATAGATGTGGCATTACACCATTCACTATAGTACCTATAGTGAGATCGTGTACAGGTTGGAATCTCTTATCTGTAAACTGGAGTAGAAGACATGACTTGCCAACACCTGTAAGAGGAAACAAATAAGTAAGACATGCAATTCCTGAAATACACTAAATACATGTATATACTGTACTGACTTATGGCTTAAGAGATGAGACAGAGAGATGTGGGTAGCCATGTTAACCGTGTTGTATGAATGAAAATGATTTAACTTAGAAATTTCACAGAGAAAGAAGTATCTACATGTGACATCGAGAGATGGAGGATAGAGAATATATCGTAGAAGAGTGGATCAGATGCGTGGCGATGAAGAAGAGATACCTATTCAACAGTCTCAAGAAATTCAGTATTATTAGTGAATGAGCTAAATAAAACAGATGTTAAAATGGCGGCAAACGCAATATTTGGCGTTAATTTAAGGGTTAAATTGATTAAATAAATTTATTTTACGGTTAAACAATGAGTTTACAGACTTTACAGTGACATTTGCTACAAAATTTTGTGTCTACAAAAGTTGCATACTGTAACTTTGAAAATCTGTTGGCAATTAACCGTTGCGTGATTTCCTAACTGGTCTATAGACGTCCGGCGGTTAACTGCGATTTACGGATTAAACATGACATGACTAACATCCAGGGACATTTTCGTACTTGTTCCGCCTCCTAGTTTTTATGAACCAATTCTGTGAATTTATCAATAGGATTTCAGATGCATTAGCTGCTAAAATTATGTCCTCATTCTAGTCAATGTCTACTATTGTTCTTGGTATGAAACTAAATTTATATGTGTCAGTGCTTGCCCTTATGTGTTTGTAATGCATGCTATTCATACGTGGTGTTCCTAATGGCTCGACTTTGTTTTCTATGTATTTCTGAAGTTTGTAGGTTCACATCATTGAGAATAGATGCCATGCTACGTGGTGAATAATCATAGTTAAAGGTGATGAATCTGGCTGCTCTTGTTTGGACTGCTTCTAGCTTTTCTTTTAATGTTGGTGTGAGGATCCCATATCGCCTCACTATACTCCAGTATTAGTCTCACTAGTCCTAAATATGGTTGTTTCTTAACTTCCAAAGAGCATTTTGCCAAATTCCTTTTGATGAGGCTGAGGGTTTTGTTGGCTTTCGAACAGATTTGGTCAATGTGCTTATTCCAGGACAAATTCTTAGTAATCGTCATGCCAAAATATTTAATAGAATCTATTGCCTTCAGTTTCGTATTACATAGAGTTTTGTCACACTCGGGCTTAGCCTTTTTCCTATGAATTCGCAAAGGTTGCATTTCACTTCGGAGCCCAGTCTGCTAGCCTATTAATATCTTTATGAAGGATTAGGCTATCCTGTATTGCATTAATAACTCTGTAGCACACGCAGTCATCGGCAAATAAACGGGTGCTGGAACCGATGTTTTCCTCAATGTCATTAATAAAGACTGAGAACAGCAGTGGTCCGAGTACTGTCCCCTGAGGTAGTCCGGAGAGGACCGCTTCCATACTTCAGTTAGTACCATTCACTGTGACACATTGTACACTACACGGTCACCCCGGAAAGAGTCAATCCAGTTGATAGTTGCTTTGTTTATCCCATATCAGTATATTTTACATTTTAAGAGTTTATATGAGACTGTGTGGAAAGCTTTTTCAAATTCTAGGATAAAAACGTCAATCTGCTCCCCTTGGTCGAGAGGCTTAGACCAGTCATTCACAAAATTGGAACATTGACTTTCGCTGCTGTGGTATTTTCGAAGGGCATGTTGTTACTCCGAAATAACATTGTACTTGTCAAAATGGCTGTTCATGTTAGAAAGGACTATGTGTCCTAGGATTTTGCAAGAAATTTAGGTGAGTGATACTGGCCTATAATTGGCTGGGTTGGTGCGGTCGTTTTTCTTAAACAGTGGAGCAACATTTGCTTTTTTTCCAGTCCTTGGGGATGCTACCTTGGGTAAGCGACTGTTGATATATGTGGTGAGGATAAGTATTAGTGAGTATAACTTTGTTCATTATATTATATGCGGTCCATCCCCTTTAGGAATTAATTATTGTTACTGTTAATATTAGTCACGAGTCACTGCTAGATGTGACAGAAAGGTCAGTTTAGCTGTCTACAGTCGCCATTATGGCCAAAATTACTTTGTCAATTGTTAATATATTTCGGCCATTGCTTGATTGATTAACGCCACAACCATATAATTACCTCAGTTTACCTCATGAAATACATACATACCTGTGTCGCCGATAATAATATATTTAAACAAATATGAATATGACATTTTGCGTCGTATTTAAAAGCTATATTAGGTGGTTGGATGAAATCGTTTCAATAATTGACAAATAACAGGCAGCAGTGGACGGGAATATAATCGTGACGTCACCCACGTCAATCATCACGGAAACAACGAGAATAAAATTGGAACACGAAATTTCAACAAAGAAATAATAATATTCCTGACAAACGCCCTAAATGACTCAATGGGGACGACCTGAGATAAAACGAAGCGTAAAGGAAAGACGAAATTGAATAAATAAAGTAAAAATCAACAAGGGCTGTGGTATATATGAATAGTATACTTCATCAAATGTAATCTTTTAAAATAAAGTTGTAATCTTGTCTGACTTGCTTGTATTAAAATAAGGAAAGAGATATACACAGTAGGTATTCGATGTTGACCTCTAACTTGTTATATACACAGTAGGTATTCGATGTTAACCTCTAACTCGTCACATACACAGTAGGTATTCGATGTTGAACTCTAACTTGCTATATACACAGTAGGTATTCGATGTTGACCTCTAACGTGTTATATATACAGTGGGTATTCGATGTTGACCTCTAACGTGTTATATAAACAGTAGGTATTCGATGTTGACCTCTAACTTGTTATAGACGCAGTAGGTATTCGATGTTTACCTCTAATTTGTTATATACACAGTAGGTATTCGATGTTGACCTCTAACTCGTCACATACACAGTAAGTATTCGATGTTGACCTCTAACTTGTTATATACACAGTAGGTATTCGATGTTGAACTCTAACTTGTTATAGACGCAGTAGGTATTCGATGTTGACCTCTAACTTGTTATATACACAGTGGGTATTCGATGTTGACCCCTAACTTGTTATAGACGCAGTAGGTATTCGATGTTGACCTCTAACTTGTTATATAAACAGTAGTTATTCGATGTTGACCTTTAACTTGTTATATACACAGTAGGTATTCGATGTTTACCTCTGACTAGTCATATACACAGTACGTATTCGATTTATCTAGATCATTTTGGGTACGAACAATTTTCTTAGAAACCATATGATCAGAGTACAGTAAAACATAACGTTATTATTAGGTCTCCGGGTCATCTATTTTAAAACGAAAATTAAAGATGTAATTTGTGAACACACTTTGACGTTTTACTGTTACGCCTTTCCATCAAATACCGCCGATGGATACGCGGTATTTATTAGTAATTAATTAATTATTTTTTTTCATTCTCCTGTTCTCACATTTGCCCTTTCCCCTATTCCCCCATCCCCCATCTCCCATCCCTGACGTACACTTATGTAATAACACAATGAGGAAATCTGTCGCACCATTCATGCTACTGCACGCGCCTCGTGTATAATCTATGTTGTCGTTCACTTAACACGCCGGTCGCATCTTGTGGTTTACTACACAACCAATACCGTACTCCTGCCGCACAATTCCCTCTTTTATACTTCACAGATCACGCGCCTGTCGCACCCCTATACTACCTATACTAGAAGAATTTAACGCCCTGCTGTGCGCCCATGTTGTTTCCAAATGAACACCAGCGTTGATTACAGTGGAAATAATATCTAATTATTTTACAGTTTACGCAGAGTTGTTCTCTTTATGTTAAGGGTAGTTACTTACAAAACGCGATCAGGATGCTCGACCTTCCGGAATAGAGATACACGGGGCCAATAACCCGAGCGAGGACAAAACCTTACTAGGTCATCGTCTCAGAAAACTATATAAATGCTTAATAAATCCCCGCCGGATTGGGTAGGATCTTACTTGATTAGACATGCAACCGTTTCCGAAAATGGCTATTCTCGCGTGGTGTTAGGCGCAAACTAATTAGACGTGTTATCGCGCCAAAACTGTCGAATAGCGTCGCGCGATGCACGCAGACGCCGCATAAATCGCGACAACTTCCGGCACGTCTCCAACAGGATATCCAATGGAAGCTGTATCAGCTGCGCGTCTTTCACGAAGTGAGGAAGCGCTCCCCACATCCCCCAGGTGCGTCGATAAGAAAAAAGAGTATCTAATAGCGTTTATTTCTGCTTTATATAACGTACTTCACGTGACTGACAAGTCTATCACTTCCAACCGTGGAATATCATCGGAAAAAGGTAATTATATCATACTTTCTATCACGTCGTGAACATTAAATATGTGGTACAGTGTATATATTTGGAAAAATGTATTAGATTAATACCCGAGGAGTCATACAGTAACTCTCTGGATAATCCCAGATAGCTCTATCGCTACGAGAATCACAGGGCAACAGTTAAACTTCAAGAGACTGACATATTAATTTTACTTCGATCTCCAATTTCAAGTAGATATTTGAATTAGACACTTGCAGTTATTTCTCCAGGAAACATCATTTCTTCTTATTTCTGCTTTCATCTTTCGCCCCCCCCGTTTTCTGGTTGGTTATTGACTATCGCATTGTCCTGCCAACATGCTCTTGTAAATGATTGGCTATCTCATTGTTATCCCTGAATTGTCTTGTCGGTTGGTTGCTCTCCCACTGACCTCGCGTATATATAGTAGACACATATCTCGTTGACATATATATAGTAGACACACATCTAGTAGACACATATCGAGTAGACACACATCTAGTAGACACATATCTCGTTGACATATATATAGTAGACACATATCTAGTAGACACATATCGAGTAGACACATATCTAGTAGACAAATATCTAGTAGACACACATCTCGTTGACATATATATAGTAGACACATACTTAGTAGACACATATCTAGTAGACACATATCTAGTAGACAAATATCTAGTAGACACATATCTCGTTGACACATATCTAGTAGACACATATCTAGTAGACACATATCCAGTAAACACATATCCAGTAGACACATATCCAGTAAACACATATCCAGTAAACACATATCCAGTAGACACATATCCAGTAGACACATATCCAGTAGACACATATTCAGTAGACAGATATCCAGTAGACACATATCCAATAGACACATATCCAGTAGACACATATACAGTAGACACATATCCAGTAGACACATATCCAGTAGACACAACTATTGTCTTCTACCTTTATATCGGAACATTCCGACAAGTCTCCCGAGGACCATATTAGTTCAGGGTGATCCATAAGTTACCCATTTCTAAACCTCAAGAACTTTTTACTATAATTATGTAATATGTTATAACTATACAATCTGAAAGAGAAATAACGAAAGTTTTTGTTGGCATAAATTTTATCACACAATATGTCTTATGATGAAAAACCGGTCAAAAAGTCGAAGTTTCAAGAAAATCAAGCTGTTAAAATGTAAAAATGCACAAATTACCATTGTCCTAACTGCGAGTGCGTGGGCACCGTTATGCCCGAAGCCCGCAAGTCTCGTCGACAGGAAGCCACGTAAATGGCACAAAGCAAAACGACGATTGGTAAAATTCTAAATAAGTATTTAAATTATTGTCCATACAAAATTCAGGTTGTTTAAGAAACACTGCCACAGTATTATCATCGTCAGTCATTATGCACGTCGTGTAGTCTATTCTCGGTCACTATGCCCGTCGCGTGGCCTAATCTCAATCATTATGCCCGTCGCGTGGCCTATTCTCAGTCATTATGCCCGTCGCGTGGCCTATTCTCAGTCATTATGCCCGTCGCGTGGCCTATTCTCGGTCATTATGCCCGTCGCGTGGCCTAATCTCAGTCATTATGCACGTTATGTGGCGTATTCTCACTGTTTTACCTAACCCCTCACCCACACCCCTCACACTTCTGGCCGCCATGCAGGATGTACTGCACCGAGTCTGGCCGCCATGCAGGATGTACTGCACCGAGTCTGGCCGCCATGCAGGATGTACTGCACCGAGTTCTTCTGTGTATAGCTGCTAATGGTCGTGATGTAAATGGCTGTATATTTGATTGGAGCCTTTGGGTTCTGAATAGCCCCCAAATTGATAAGAGCTCATGAATTCTCAAGAAAAAAAAGAATTGTCATCAATATCAATATTTAATATCTCGTTGTTTATGTTTTTATTAGGAACGTCGTAAATTTTCGAGTCGTTAAAGATCAACTTTATTCGTAATATTGCGAAATAAAATGCACATCAATAATCTTACATTTTTCGTCTTACAGAATACATACTTATAAAATATTACAGTAAATATAATAAAATGTTCTCGCGGTTTAGAAAAGGCTCGCCACTCATGGAGTACTCTATAGGGTATAAGTCCGCGTCTGTATTATTTTGCCGAGTCGTTTCATGTCGATTCGTCCTCATGCTCCTCGTCCGTACAGGATCCACCCAGCCATGGTGAGAGGGCCGACCGCAGCCTTGATCGTTCTTCAGATCGCCTTGGTCTTTTGTCGTCACACGGCGAACTCAATTATCGGGTAGGTGTCATACCAACCTCGTGTCATACCAACTTCGTGTCATCCCAACCTCGTGTCATACCAACCTCGTGTCATACCAACCTCGTGTCATACCAACCTCGTGTCAGCCCAACCTCGTGTCATACCAACCTCGTGTCATACCAACCTCGTGTCATACCAACCTCGTGTCATCCCAACCTCGTGTCATCCCAACCTCGTGTTATACCAACCTCGTGTCATACCAACCTCGTGTCATACCAACCTCGTGTCATCCCAACCTCGTGTCATACCAACCTCGTGTCATCCCAACCTTGTGTCATACCAACTTCGTGTCATACCAACCTCGTGTCATACCAACCTCGTGTCATCCCAACCTTGTGTCATACCAACCGCGTGTCATACCAACCTCGTGTCATACCAAACTCTCTCAACTTCGATGTACGATGATATCGGCCGACACGGGTATAACAGTTCGTGTCGTAATGTGATACACGAGTTAGATCTAATTTGTTCAATAATTCGGCAAATCATACACCAAACACACGACCGATAGATACGTGACAGAAGGACTGGCAGAAAATTATAGACAAACCCTTCCATATCACAATCTTTTAACGTCTCTATGCTATGATTGTACTAGTTGATTAATTTGGTGTCAGAACAAAGTCCCCTGATATCTGCACCTACCCCGCACCTATCGTGTGTTTCAGCGATCGCGTCTACCGATTATCTCCCAAAGCACAAAAACAACGTGACTTTGTTCGTGATCTCATCACGTCAAATGGGGTAAGATCGTTGGGTAATTAATGTCACGCAGGCCCGCGGAAGCTCGTGCAATGGTTCCTGCTTCACGGAAATTCCGTTAATATCGCGTAAAAATAATTCTCGAATCGATAAAACCCACGCGCTACAAGCCATTTCCCTTACCAAACAGACTGGCTCAACTGTATAATCCCTCTACTAGTAGGCTAATGTAAAGTTTCGCTGTGTTATTGTTTATGTGATAGTAGAAAGTAAGGTCTACAAGAACTTCCACGTTCTGCAGACATCTATCTCTGCAGCATCTATCATAGTTTAACTCAAGGCGCTTGCCCCTTACATCGTCTGTCAGCCGAGTATACGTCATCTATTCGTCACGACCGCTGCGTGGGGTTTATTTCCAGCTGGACGTCTGGTCTGAGTCGCGTAGTAACGATGACGTCACAGTGCGCCTGACCAAAGCCGACATTGACAAGCTCCTTCCCGTGTTACGTGACAGTGACATCATCTACAACATCGTTATTCCCGACGTCTCTGGGTAATGATGCAACACACCTTATGGAGGGAAACGAAAACAGGCCAATTGTATCGTTGATTGTATAAGATGGCAAAACAGGCGAATTATATCTAACTTTATAGACTACTTTACATGCCTCATACACAAAAACGACAAAATTGCTTCAGAATCGAAATATGGAAGACGAGTTCGAACCAACACAAGGAGGCATGCACCGTCTGGAGAGCTCCGATTGACAAGAATGACACGATAATGCACATTTAATACATTTAATAGTCGGTTCAGTTTTTCAACAATTGCACAGTCGTCCGCCTTATAGTGTACAGTCGTCCACCTTATAGTGTATAGTCGTCCACCTTATAGTGTACAGTCGTCCGCCTTATAGTGTACAGTCGTCCACCTTATAGTGTACAGTCGTCCACCTTATAGTGTACAGTCGTCCGCCTTATAGTGTACAGTCGTCCACCTTATAGTGTACAGTCGTCCGCCTTATAGTGTACAGTCGTCCGCCTTATAGTGTACAGTCGTCCGCCTTATCGTGTACAGTCGTCCACGTTATAGTGTTTCTATGATTTTTGATGTAACACAGAATCGTAGAGCAGCAACACCATGCAGCGCGACGCCGGAAACGTTCTGTATTCGACCCACTCCCTCGGCTCGACCAGTACAACAGCGTGCATGACGTCAGTGTCACGTACAAAACCGTATATTATGTCAGTATCATGTACAACAGCGTGCATGACGTCAGTGTCACGTACAAAACCGTATATTCTGTCAGTATCATGTACAACAGCGTGCATCACGTCTGTACTGCGTACTACACTGCGTGTGACTTTCGTACTATAGCATAACTTACTACGATTATCATCTTCACATTGTCACTATCAGGTAAACAATAAACCAGGCGTCAATGTAAAATTAGGTCAAATATTTATTACACGCTTTTTATTTCAGATAAACACCATCTTGGCGTGGATCGCCAGGGCGTGCGAGGCGTGTACGATGCTCAGTATTGGACACACCTCCGTCGGTCTGCCACTCTACGTATTACAGGTCACGATAGAATCCTGGCAAAACAGCCTGCAATCCACAACTAACCAACCAAACAGCTGGCGTCTACCCAAACAAATACAGCTGTACAGGACGAGTTATGGCGTCCGCGCAAACAGCTGTTTGTGACTAACTACAGCGTCTGCTTGAAAAAGCTGTTAAAATGCTTGGAGTAGCAATGTCTGCCCCAATAAACAGCTGTCTGCGATTAAATCATCGCGTCTGCTGAAACAGCCGGCCGAAACTAGCCGTAGCGTCTCATCAAACAGCTGTTCGCGACCAGACCGTGGCATTTGCCGCAATACAGCCTTTCCTGTTCGTTATATGAACTGCATGTTATATAGATAGGCTGCCTTCGGCGACAGCGTAGTCTTATCGAGATATTCCAAGTATGAAATGTCGATGTCTTGTCGATGGCGTGTACTCATGTAGGACACACACACACGCGCGCACACACGCACACACACACATATATATATATTTTATATGTACACATACATATTTGTTGACAGGTCGGTTCTGGAAAGAAAGATGCTATTTTCCTGAATGGAGGACTCCATGCTCGAGAGTGGATCTCCCCGGCCACCGTTCTGTATCTCGCCTACCAGGTGCGGAGTGTTGCTTGCCGCTGACACATGTTTCAGTACGAGTTATCTTCACTCTATAGTGAGAGAACCATAATACCTTCGTTTTGCGTGATCCTCGCAACTAATGAAAGCTAATATCGAACGAAAATTCCTTAAATTAGAAGATGAAAAACGCAATGGTAACGGCGTAGAGGTCAACGTATTCCGTATCGGGAAAAAGTAGATATTCGATTGATCGATTCTGAAAAACGGGATACAAAAAGATAGAAATTTGTCCCTCCCCTCTCCTCCCCTCTCTCCCCATCATCAAAAGTGGCAAGAAAAATTCCGATGCTGTTTATAGTACGTGAGTCTGATGTCGTAATATCATAGCAACACGCTTCGATTCCTCAATAAGTTCGGTCATGTCAGTTACATTGTTGTACCACAGTCAATCATTTCTCGTTACATTGTTGTACGACAGTCAATCATTTCTCGTTACATTGTTGTACGACAGTCAATCATTTCTCGTTACATTGTTGTACCGCAGTCAATCATTTCTCGTTACATTGTCAATCCTTATATATTAGTGAATGATCGCGATTTCTCCGGCATGTTTGACCAATCATGTACGACTCATAGTTCTATAGTGGTTAACGAATAGCAAAAAGATCATGTCAGAAAATCTCATGCTGCCTTTCGGGCCGACAAGTTTTCGAGATAAAACTCGAGATGTTTTTTGTGTATTTCTGTAAGCGGCGTCCTATAAACGAAGGAGAGCTCGAGCCCCGAGTCACGCGTGTTGTCTGTTTCCTTTATATCAATGTGCAAGGTCCTTTATCCCAGTTGCTCTGAGCGACCTCGCCATAAATAAATAAGTACCCATGAAATGCATGAGTCGCAACACTAAATAATAAACACCCAGAAAGTACCATGAACGGTCCCTCCGACAGAGCCGCTTTCCGTATTGACTCGTTGTAAACTGTCGTTTGGCAAGCTGTACAAGAGGCATTAATGGACGGTATACAGTATGTCTATGACACATACCATAACTTTTTTCTCTACTGGTAATCTCTTATTCGTCAGCGATGGCAATGTCTCATTATCGTAGATGATAAACGGTGAAAAAGTTCGTTTAACCGGATATAAGCGTTGTGGTGTGTAATGAATCTGTAATCAATCGCATCTAAATTAATGACGGACCGCGGGCGCTGCGCGAAACGCGAAATATACGGCGCTTATAGGTCGATTGTATCCGCGAGGTACGTCCTAATGAAACTATCCGGGCTACTTAGTACGTACCGACGGAACGTGGCAATAACGCTAATAGCACGATACGACACGACAGACATGCCACGACACGACATGCCACGACAGACATGCCACGACGGACATGCCACGAGAGACATGCCACGGCACGACATGCCACGACACGACATGCCACAACAGACATGCCACGTCAGACATGCCACGACACGACATGCCACGTCAGACATGCCACGACAGACATGCCACGACACGACATGCCACGACAGACATGCCGCGACAGACATGCCACTACACGATATGCCACGACACGACATGCCACGACACGACATGCCACGACAGACATGCCACGACAGACATGCCACGACAGACATACCACGACAGACATGCCGCGACACGACATGCCACGACAGACATGCCGCGAC
>WURV02190222.1:0-12465 GCA_011762755.2 Epimenia babai | reverse complement strand
CCCTTGAACTTGTATGACTGCTCGCGTCGACGCGCTGCGGCAATCACGTTCTCCATTCCACCGGAGAGGCCCTCAGCCTCTTCGCGGACTGCGCGGCAGGCGCTTTGCGAAGTGCATGAAGATACCTTGTTCGCCCACTTCATCGCCCACGGTCCCAACGCGACCTCGCCGACCGGGGCACCATCTGCCAGGAGCTTGACGGTGGTTCTCTCTTGTTTGGCATGCGGCATCTGAAACCCAGGTACCTGGGTGAGATCGATCTCAAACTTCCCCTCTGCGTCTGCGGGGGCGACTGGGACAGGCGACGTCCAACCTAGGGTTTCACCCACGAGGGAGAGTTCGACATTTGGAAGTGGCTCCATGGCGCATACTTCGTCGGCCTTCCTTTCGCGTCTGGTTCTCAAGCTTTTCTGTTCGGTCCATCGAGCGTGCGGCTTGGACTGCGGTATGCACTAACCACACGGCGCCCCCAACGGCCATGGCTCCACCGATGACCTGTTGCTGAGTTCTCGGAGAGGTTTCTTCACCTGGTCCGGGCTCATTGGACACATTGGGGGAAGTTGCGAGTAGAGCGACTCCCCCAACCGTAAGCGCCCCGCTCCCGAGGAAGGCCAGCGTTCCCCCACGCAAAGTCCTTTCGTGCTTCTGAGACTCCTCAGTCTCAGTGAAGTTGGTCACCGTGCAGTGTCGTGTCGTGGCCACTTGCCCCTTGAGCACCGGAGACTCCAAGACGGGGGCCTCGGGCAGAGCCTCAGCCTGAGGTGCTCCAAGCGAACTCTTGATCTGCCATGTTTTCACTGGGGTGCTGCTACGAGTGCTGCTTCTGGTGACCTGGGCGCATCCACACCCCAAAACTGCAACCAAGGCGACTGAAAGTGCCCGTCGAAACTTGATGAATCCCATCGAATATTCTCCCGAACAGCTGACTATCACCGAGTCAGTTTATGGGTCAATATATTTCGTGTATTAAATAGGCCCACCTTTCCAATGATTCGGGGGTGGAAAAAGCAGTCAGTGCCTCCCTCAAACTGCTCTCCGAGCGTCTTCGCCTCGCTCGTTGGCAGGCGGAGCTGAGTCAGGAGGCGGTGGCCTATAAGGCCGGTGTCACTCATAGGCACTACACCGACTTGGAGACGGGTCGGAGGAACCCCACGCTGGAGACGATCGTCCGGGTCGCGACCGCCCTCGATGTGTCGCTAGGCCTTCTTCTTGACCCAGAACCGTCACAGACCGCGAAGGATTTGCGGGCACTCAAGAAGGCAAATCCTCAACCACTTCGGCCAGGTCGAAAGCCGAAGAAGTCCACGTAGACGAGATCGGATGCGGGCCCGATAAGCTACTGCGCGATATGTCACATCGGTCCCCTTGAGGAGCATGCGCCCGTGACAGGCCCGTGCGTGTGGCTGTACAGGCCATATGCCAACCACTGTCCCTGAGATTTCTGAATGCTCAATGGTTCCACTACCTTGGGCTCTGGCAATCCTCGCGTGAGAGGGAAGACTTCTTTGCTTGCAGCTTGGGTCGACGGGTTAACGCCTCCCTGTTCGTCGCAGATCATCTGGAGCTCGGACGAAAACCGGGCTCCGCTGTTGCTCTTTCTTTCGCTCTGGGTCAGCGGCTGTGCCAGCGCGTATCACTTCTGTGCGTACACGCGCGGCACGCTGGATGATACATGGGGCTAAGCCCCAAACCCCTTGTTTTGCCTGGGGATGTCGGGGGCACGGTTGAGGAGATCCCTTTCACCGACCCCCGACTGTGAACAGACGACAAACTAGCCAATCGGCATCCCGTAGGAGGCCTCTTGGGTTGTGTCTGTCTGTTCACAGTCGGGGCTTTCTGCCCCCGACACCCCCAGGCAAATCGGCCCGCTAGGGCCTCCAGTGGTCATGCTCCGAAATAGGCGTATTCGGTGCATGTCGATCTTGATTTCAGAACGAATCAGTCAGGAATGCCAGGCGCTTCGTTGTTCACTCTCCCGTGCCGGGGAGAGTGAAACCTCTGGCTTCCCAGCATTCCTTCTCGATTTCAGAACGAGTCAGTCGGGAGTGCTGGGCGCTTCGTTGTTCACTCTCCCGTGCCGGGGAGAGTGAAACCTCTGGCTTCCCAGCATTCCCTTCCTTTCTCTCGAACGACCCTCCCGTCCAGGAGGGAGGGTGTTTTGAAATACACGTTGTCGAGACGCGATGGCCGCACTCCCTCCGATCACTACTGGTGGGTTACCTGAAAGTCTCTGCCGATCGTCGGTCTTTCTAGGGTGCTCATCGGGTGTTTGAGACTCTCCTTTCGGAGATGCTCTACGGTTGCCGAGAGGTACCTCGTCGTCGTCTTAATGTCGCTGTGTCCCATGAGTCTTGAGACGGAGTAGACGTCCGTTCCACCGTTGAGCATGAGCGTTGCGTAGGAGTGCCGCAGGGCATGAGGAAAGAAGTACACGCCTGTGGCTTCACGGATTCGTCTTACGAAATTCCTGAGCCCGGTGTAGGTGAACGCCCTATTCCCTTGGAGTGTGCAGAAGACCTCCGCGGTCGTTTTCTTCAGACGATCGCGTTCCTTGAAGTACTCGCGAAGCCAGCGGTCTAGGGGAGCGCAGAATGGAATCATGCGATCCTTGTTGCCCTTTCCTTGCTTCACGAAGATCACCTTGTTGTCCAAGTCGATGTGGCTGAACTTGAGGTTGAGGAGTTCTTGGGCTCTGAGTCCCGTGAACACGAAGACGCCCAGGATTGCGCGGTTACGGTACCGTGCAAAACGATACTGTCTTGGTTCGTGGAAGGCGTACTCGATGATTCGCTCCACCTCCTGGTGTGTGAGGCTTTTGGGGAGCCGCTTCTCCAGCCGAGGTTTTTCGATGGGGAGAATCGGGTTCTCGGGAAGGAGGCCTTGCTTGACGCACCATCGCAGGAACGATTGCAGTGCCTGGTACTGATTCTTGAAGGTTGCCGATGACCAAGGACGGGTACCGTCCTTTCTGGGTATTCGCATCGCGAAAAGGTAATCGCGAAGGCGAAGCGTGGTGATGTCTGAAATCTGCCGGACATCGGCGCCCGAGAAGTTCAGAAAATGTAAAAAAGCCTGGCGGTACCAACGAGCGGTACGGGGGCTGACGTTCCGAAAGTGAAGTGATTCTTCGCGGAACGTTTCGTGGAGGTAAAGTAAGTCTTCATGCATGGTGCTGAGGGTTAATAGTCAGTGACTACTGGTCCTCGGCGTGCTGTCCGAGACGTCGTTTTTGGCTTCCAGAAGCGCAAAACCCTGCATTGTGGTTGGTCGAGCCGACGACCAATAAATTAAGAGTTTGTCGGAACCGGCACAGCCACCGCATTCTGCGCTACTGGTAGCCGTTTCTTCGTATCCGGAGGGGCGTTTCGGGATGTCTCCCGATGACCAATAAAGCACGGTAGGAAGTTTTGACTTTTCTCGACTTTGTCGCGTCGAGTGAACGCGAGCCGATGACCAGTAAGCATACTTAGTTTACCGGAACCAGAGAATTTGCGTCAAGATCAAGTTCTAACATGGAGATAACATTCGGGTTGACCGATGAGCTTGCGAGCCTGTATGCTGTCTTGGCAGTTTGTGCTGCGAGGAAAGATGCGCGTGGGTGATTAGCTCAGTTGGTAGAGCACCGGACTCTTAATCCGATGGCCCTGGGTTCGAGTCCCAGATCACCCACCACCGCACAGGGGATAACACCAACGGTTGCCGGAACGACTGCACGTTGCCCTTCTGTGGCGACAACATCACCGATTCAGGCGAAGAATGCGATGACGGCAACAACGTCAGCGGAGACGACTGCGCCTGGAACTGTGTCACGGAGATTTGCGGCAACGGAACGCTCGATGTGGGTGAATCTTGTGATGATGGCAACCTGATCAACGACGATGGTTGCAACGACAGTTGCGAGATCGAAGGGTGCGGCAACGGCATCGAAGAGGGCATCGAAGAGGGCGACGACGGGAACTCTGATGAGTCCGATGGTTGCCGCAGCGACTGTAGTATCCAAACCTGCGGCGACTTCATCCTCGACGACACTGGTAGCAACCCCGAGGAGTGTGATGACGGAAACAACGTCGACAACGATGGGTGTTCGTCGATGTGCGTCTTGGAGCCGTTCTGTGGCGACGGGATCGTCAACAACGGCGAAGAGTGCGACTTCCAGGATCAGTCTGGGCCACCGTGTAGCCTCAGTTGCATGCTGGAAGAATGCGGCAATGGCGTCGTCGAAACTGGCGAGGAGTGCGACGATGGCAACGCTGACGAAAGCGACTCTTGTCGTAGCGACTGCAAAGTCCCGGTCTGTGGCGACGGTGTGGAGGACACAGCGCGTGGCGAACAGTGTGACTACGGCAACTTGGTTGACGGCGACGGTTGCAGCTTCTTCTGCTTGATTGAGCCGGAATGCGGGAACAACGTCGTTGAACCGGGAGAAGAATGCGATAACGACCTAGGGCCTACTTCCGGGGATGGTTGTTCAGACATCTGTGAACTCGAGGGTTGTGGTAACGGAAACCACGAAGAGGCTCTTGAGGACTGCGATCCCACGGATCCGGATTGGATTCTTTCCGGTGGCTGTCGAGCCGATTGCTCTCTCATTGAGTGCGGTGACGGCATCTTCGATCCTGGTGAGGAGTGTGACGACGGCGACAACGACAATGGCGACGGCTGTAGCTCCACCTGTGAGCTGGAGACGATCTGCGGAAACGGCATCCGTGACGGGGTGGAGGAGTGCGACGACATCGTCGGAACGCCGGTGAACGGCGACGGTTGCAGCGCCGAATGCCGATTCGAATATTGTGGCAATGGAGTCATCGATCTCGACGCGTCGAACATGCCGGTCGAAGAATGTGACGACGGGAACAACATCTCTGGCGATGGTTGCAACTCGACGTGCGGTTACGACCCGATCTGTGGGGACGGCGAAGTTGGCGGTGCCGAACAGTGCGATCCGGGTGGACGCTGCAGTGTCTCCGGTGGCTCGTGCGACGTGGCTGCCTTCGACCAGAATCCGCGCGGTGATTGTCCGGACAGCGGCGATGTCTGCGAAGTGGTCGATGACGATCCCAGCTGTGACAGCACCTGCACAGTGAGCGCCTTCTGCGGCAACGGTGTGATTGACCCCGGGGAACAATGCGATCGGCCTGGCCCGGCTTGCTCCGCGTCCTGCCAGAACATCATTACTCGTTAAGCCGGACACTCGCGCTGTTCAGCGCCCGGGAGACGTGGGAAAGCCTCACGATTTCCGGGCGCTAGGAAGCGGCCAGTTCAGCTTGCTGCGTCTGGGTTAGACTGAGGCATGAACTTCCGCTTGTTGTCTTGTGCACTACTTCCGATTGCCTTCACGGTTGCTTGCGGGGGGACCGCCTCCACCTCAGACGATGGTGGAGATGGGGACTCAACTGGTGGCGGAGATGGCGACGGAGATCTGGCGGGGGACGGCGACGGCGGTGACACGCCCACGCCGGGTGACGGGGATGGAGATAGTGATCCTCCTCCAACGGCAATTATGGGCAGCTGTTCAGACGATAGTGACTGCGTCGCTGCCAGCATCACCAATGGGCCCTGCTATACCCCTGGGTGTGCCTTTCCCATGGCGGCTTCGCAGGCTGACGTGGCCAACAACGAGTATCTCGTCCCGTGGAACGGAACGATGGCACCGATGGTAAGTGATGAGTGCAGGTTCGCGGGCACCGGGGGAGATGTGGCCTGCTTGCGCGCTTGCCCTGTGCCCCCGACTTGCGTTCACGCTTATTGCGATGAGGGACGATGTGCGGTGAACGCCACGCAGGATGGGAGCGACTGCACGGATCCAGGGGCCGGGACGGGTGGCGGCTCCAGTGCTGCTTGCAGGGAACTTGATGCGGCTCGAGTCGAAGCTTTGGATGCCGCGCGAGCTTGCGTCGTCGGAGGGATTATCGTGGAGTGTCAGGGAGGGACGGTTCCGGATGAATGCGGTTGCCCCGTGCCGATCAACGACAACGCTCCGGAACTCGCTCAAGCCGCCCAAGACGCATATCTTGCGTGGAATGAAGTTTGCGAGCCTCCCATGGTGTGTGAGTTGATCGATTGTGGAGGAGGATTGAACACCTCTTGCAAGTCTGATGGGGGCGTAGAAGGGGTGTGTTCCTTCTGAGGAGACGGTTAACCCAGGCCGATTTGGCTTTCGGCTTTACCTGGCGTCAGCCTGCACGCTAATCCCTTGTCGATGGGTACTCGTCTCGAGCGATTTCAAGAGACTTTTGGCCTCGATCTCCGATCGCTGGGCGTGCTGCGCATTTTGATCGGCTGCATGCTGATCGTGGATTATCTGGTGCGGGCCGTCGATCTTCGGGCGCACTATACGGATGCCGGGGTGGTCCCAAGCGCCTACCAACTTGCCCGAAACGTTGCGAATCACCCGGGGCGTTTTTCTTTCCATCTGGATGGGGACCTGCAAACTCAGGTTGTCCTCTTTGGCCTCTCGTTTCTCTCTGCGGTGACTTTGTTGCTGGGTTACCGAACAAAGATCAGTCTTGCGGCTTCCCTTGCGCTGATGATCTCCGTTCAAAACCGCAACATGGAGATCGAAACCGGGGGCGACTATTTGCTACGCCTCGTCTGCCTCTGGTGTCTCTTCTTGCCCCTCGGAGCGCGCTTCTCTCTCGATGCACGTGCTGGTCGGTCCACACCTGACCCCCGCAGCCTCAACTACAAAGGCAACCAGTACTTTTCTGTCGCGACGATCGGCTTGATCGGGCAGATGGCGATCGTTTATTTTTTCAGCGCTCTGCACAAGAATCACGCCATTTGGCGTGTTCACGATACGGCGATCCACTACGCGCTCCACATCGACGCGTATGACACGAGCCTCGGGGAGTTCTTGCGGCAGTTTCCCGCAATCACCGGCGCAATGACGCGCATGACCCTCGGCTACGAAACGGTCGCCCCTTGGTTGATCTTCTCAGCTGGTGTCCTTGGCCTTGTGCCGTACATCGACCGAATCGCCTATCCGATGCAAGGGTCGATGCGAACTCTCATTTCGACCACGTTCGTCTTCTTTCACCTGGGACTCGCGGTGACGCTTTCCCTTGGCACTTTTGCCTGGTTTGCGGCTCTGATTTGGTTGGGACTGTTTCCGACGTGGGCCTGGGACCGATTGGACGATTTTCGTCGGGGAGTGGCTCCTCCGGATCCCTATGCCGACGACCTACCAAAAGAGAAAGACGACGATGGAAAAGAAAAAGAACCTGAGCTTCCGTGGTTTTACCGTTTGCGGACTCCCAGGGTCTTGCGATTGTTGGATCGATTGGAAGCTTTCTTCGTCGGATTCGAAACGCCCAAAAAGAAGAAGAAGAAAAAGAAGCGTAAGTTACCACCTCGATGGATCCCAAGCGCACGCTCCTGGGTCTACGATCTTGGAGCGGGATTCGTGATCATCTACACGGCGCTTTGGAATCTCCAGACGTTGGATTCAAAGACTTTCGGACCATGGATTCGCGGGGCTGGCGATAGCTTCTTGCCTGACGTTCGACCGGTCCTGAACGCCATTCGCTTGGATCAACATTGGGGGCTCTTTGCTCCTTATCCTCGGACTAGCGATGGGTACTACGTCGTTCTACTTCGTAAGAAAAGTGGGGAAGAGCTCGACTACCTCCAAGACGATCACCAGGTGACTTGGGAGAAGCCTGATGACGTGTCCGGAAGCTACTCAACCTTCCGATGGAGAAAGTATTTTCGGAACATCCGCCGACGTTCCAAACGCACCCATTTGAGTTTCTACAGCAACTTCCTCTGCCGCGAGTGGAAAGCCTCGCACGACGGGGCGGAGGAACTCCAGCAGGTGAGTATTTTCTTCATGCGAAGGCGAGCGTTGGCGAAAGGGGGGTACGCTCCGACGAAGAAAGAGCGACTTTGGTCGCAGGGGTGTCTTCATGCTGATCGCCCCTATGGACAGCCGGTGCGCGCTGTTCACCGGCTTCCTCCGACGGTCAATTTAGCGAGTCCATTGAAGTCTCCAGCTCGCTAGGCGATCATGGCGTCTGGAGGCGCGATGAACGATTGGGTGAGTAGGGGGATGATTCTTCGATTTTTTGTCTTGATGGGTATCGCCACAGCGGGCGCTGTGGGTTGCGATGGCGACGATGGTGAATCCGCCGGAGACGGGGATTCTGCCGGCGATGGGGACACCGCAGGGGACGGAGACGGGGACACCATGGCGCCTGCAGACGGTGATGGCGACGGCGACTCAGGGGGAAGCTCGGGAGATGGCGACGGGACGATTGTCGGCAATCCACCGGCTCTTGGTGACAACTGCACCGTCTTTCCTGAGGACAATGCGTGGAACCTCGATATCTCCGCGCTGCCGGTTCACACCAACTCCGACAACTTTATCGCTTCGGTTGGCGCAGACACCACGCTTCACCCGGACTTTGGAACGGTTTGGGACGGTGCTCCCATCGGCATTCCGTATGTGCTTGTGGATTCAAGCCAGGGGGTAGTGGCTATCAACTACACGGACTACGGCGATGAAAGCACACCGGGCCCGTTTCCGATCCCTCTTGATGCTCCCATCGAAGGCGGTCCGAGTTCGGGCGGCGACCGTCATGTGATCTCGATCGACACGGAAGCGTGTGTGCTCTACGAGCTCTTTCACGCATTTCCGCAAGCGGACGGTTGGGACGCGTCGTCGGGAGTCGCGTGGGATTTAACGAGCAATGAGCTTCATCCGGAGGGCTGCACGTCGGCTGACGCCGCTGGTCTTCCTGTTTTCCCCGGATTGGTTCGCTATGACGAAGTCGTCGAGCAAGGCGAAATTCGCCATGCATTACGTTTCACCGTCTCTCAGTCGCAGCGAGCCTACATTGCGCCAGCGACCCACTACGCGTCGAGCAACACGGATCCGAATACTCCTCCGATGGGGCTGCGGTTCCGCATGAAAGCGGACTACGACTGCAGCGGCTATTCGAGCGAGGTGCAAGTGATCTGCACCGCAATGAAGACCTACGGAATGATCGTCGCCGACAACGGCTCGAACTGGTACGTGAGCGGTGCTCCTGACGATCGCTGGAGCGACGACAATCTGCGCGATTTGAAGAGCATTCCCGGGAACGCATTCGAGGTCGTCGACACCGGGGATCCGATCGTGACAGATGCCCCGGACTGCGTGTTGCCCTGAGAGAAACAGGACGTTTCGCCTTGAGAAAACTCAGAGCGTTTGCGTCGTGTGATTCAGCTTCGTGTCAACGAGATGCAGCACAATGTTGCCCCCACTGCCTTCAAGCCATGCCGCGCTGCCGTTGATCAGGAAGGCATCGTCGCCGCGCGGCAGCCGAGCGTTGCCAAGTGACGTAGCGGGTTCGATAGCGTTTCCCCATTCATCAATGATCGTGGCGTAAGTGGCGACGAAGGTGTCGAGAGTCCACATTTCCCAGATGACGAAAAAGCGGTCTTCGCTCCAGCGTACAAGCTTGGGCCGTTCGGCGTGTTCGGTTTCTCGATCGTCGTAGTTTGTGAGCCAGGCGACCTGCTTGTTGGCTCCAGTCGCCGCATTGCCCCAAAAATCGACGATGTCGACGTTCCAATCCGACGTGACGGTGTTGCCTGTTGCGGTGTCCGCGACCGTGACGATGTACTTCTCCGGCTGATCGACGTCGAACTCACGCGTTCCGGGTGAGTCGGTGCTTCTTCGGTTGCAAAGATGGAGACGAACCCCGACTTCGCGTGACGCACGTCACCGAGACGCGTGAAGGTATTGTTGTAGCCACCGCCTGTGTTGCCGTCGCCGCCTTTGATGGCCAAGATCGTGCGCTGATCTTTATCGCCATCGATCTTGATGTAGCTCAAGGCGATCCCGCGAAGGCTCGCGTCGCCGAGAGACAGACTCACGAAGCCGGTGCCGTCGAAGTGAAGTCGTTGATCAAAAGAGTGGCTGATGTTGCCGGGGACTGAGCTGATTGCGCCTGTCTCCGACGAGCCGATGATATAGCGGCCGATCTGATGCCGGGAACTGACGCCTGGGTCATATTCAGTGTTCTGAGAGTAGTGGACGACGTAGGTCCCACCGCCGACAGCCAGACGAGACGTTCCTGCGGTGAAGGGTGAGTAAAGCGGGAGTCGATCCCCGTCTCCGTCGAAGTCGGTGCGGAGATCTTGACGATATTTCTCCATACAATTGTTTCCGATGCGGACGATGGCCATGATGTCCGGACGGTGCGTCTCCGCGGGCTCGGTGTCGCCGGCGATCCGTTCATCAACCGCAGTCACCACCACGGGATCCCCGCTTGAGTCAATGGCGAGTCCACCTATCACACCGAGTGACGGGACTTGGAGGCTCCATTCGGCGCTGTAGGTTCCTGCGTTGTGCCCAATATGCGTGACGTAGAGCATGTTGTCGCCCACATTGCTCTGCCAAGTGACGTCAAAGGTTCCGTCCCCGCGGGTTGCCGCCACGATGCGCGGATTGGCTCCGTACATGGCACTGTGGTCGTCGGGGCCGTTGTTGTCTTCTGTGCTGTAGGCGCCGCCTAACTCCTGAATCGTGGACGTCACGGCGCAGTTTTCAAAGCCAGGAGGAGTGTTTCCGCCTCCCCCGTTTCCGTCGCCGTTTCCGCCGACGCCCACGTCGCCGCCGGTTGCCGGAGCGTCGCCATCTCCGCCTGGAACACCTCCAGTCCCCGTGACATCGCCATCACCTCCCGGTGGAGGAAAGCGCACGTCGATGACACCATCGCCGTCTGTATCGATTCCGTCGAAGGTTCCGTCACCGTCCTCATCGATCGCAACCCCGTTGACATCAATCACTCCGTCGCCATCTGTGTCGACGCCGTCGGGAACTCCATCTCCGTCCTGGTCGATTGGTGTGACGGCCCCTCCATTCCCATCTCCATCCCCGTCTCCTCCAGGTTCGTCCTGAGTCGAGCAGTTGAGTGTCGCGGCGAGACACAAGATCGTGTCGGACGCGAGAGTGGGGCGGAAGAAAACGGATCGTGTGGGGGTCATCGAGGCTCCTGGTTTCGGTGGTCGTGAGGGCTGGAGCGCACCAGCCCCAATTCACCAACCAGTACAAGATGGAGCGATCCGTTCATTTCCGTGATGAGAAGTGCTGGAACGGTGAATGACAGCGCTTTTTCCACTACTTCAGCTGCAATCTCACACTTGTTGTGAAATCTTGGGAGAGGTGCGAAACGGGGAGATGCATTGCGCCTGGTGTCGATCGGAGATGCAGTATGTGCATGGACACGCAGCGTGTGTGGTTCGTGGTTGTCCGATGTTCGGGGTGAACCAGGCGGAGTGTTGTTCTGGTGATGTAGGTTGTGTGCCGACGTCGACCGTTGCGTCTCGCCCTCAAGAGAAGGGGCATTTGATAGCTGTTTCTCCCAAGGAAACTGCCGAGCGAGATGATTCATGACCTGAGCGTTTTGTTAGCAAACGCCTTAGGTCGAGAGCCGAGTGACGTGTTTGCGTCGGGTGAACGCTCCATCTGGAAACAGAGCCGTTGCACTAGGTCGTGTGAGTAGTTGTTCTGATTGAAAGCGCTCGTCACCCCGTTGGCCGAAACGCACGCTCATTGCACTTATCTTTTGCGATCCGAAAGGACCCATCTGGAAAGCGCTTCTTGGCCGAATTGTGAGAAATTCATGACACGGCTACGGCCGTAGGCTTCTCACCATGAAGCGCCGAATTCTCACTGGGCTCACGATCCTTCCTCTCGTTGTCGCCGCCTGCGTTCAAACGGCTGAAAACAATAATGGCGATGGTGATACCGGTACTCCTGGGCCAGCGCCCATTGACCAGGATGGAGACGGTATCCCGGATGGCGTGGATACCGATGGTGACGGCATCGTCGACGCCACCGGAACTGCCATCGATGAAGACGGCGACGGCATTTTCGATGGGCTCGACACGAATGGCGATGGTATCATCGACATTCGATTCCCCACTCCGGGAGGTGATGGCGATGTGACGGATCAGGCGGGACGCCTGGTGGTGACGGCGATGTCACTGGCACGGGAGGGGATACTGGAGTGGTGAACCCTCCTGATGACCATCCCGAAGAGCCAGACGACGAAGCTTGCGGAGCAGGAGTGACGCCACTCGGATCGGGGCGTTGTGCCACGGACAAGGATACCGGCGCGGGCACGGCGTTGACGATCGACAACTTCGAGGATCCGGGAGAGAACGCGGACCATCTGGCGGCTTTCTTCGCCGACAAGAGGGCAGGTGAATGGTGGGAAGCTCATTTCCCCGACAATGGTGCTTCTGCAACGCTTGCTGTTGAAGCGACCAGCGGAGCGTCACCTAGCAGTGCCTTTGCTCTTCACTATTCGGGGACTGCTCCTGGTGGTTGGGGTGCGACTGCGGGGATCGCGATCTCTGACTGCTATGACGCCAGTCAGTACGAGGGCATCAGTTTTTCTATTAAGAGCCGATCCTAAAAACACTGGGTCATCTGGAACAAGATCACCGCAGAAGCGAATTGGAGAAGTGCGAGGT
>WURV02190211.1:0-12466 GCA_011762755.2 Epimenia babai | reverse complement strand
AATGTTATTTGTTTGTAATACACCCACTGGTACTATTCCTGTATGCCACCGAGCAGTAGTAAACTGGTACCTAAGTTAATAACTGCACCCATTACATCCATATAACTTAATCGTATTATTTTTATGCAATCTCGCGATGACATATTTGTTTCTTGGACATTATTGGTGTACCCCAAGGGACGTGATTGGTCTCACTGCTATTTATCATGTCACGTACAAACAGAAAATTGCGGGACTTACTAATCGCATAGCCAATTGAATAATCACGCGTGACCCGCACTCATGGTTGGATAGACACAGCCCTGACCACGTAGACCAAAAGTCACCAATCATTACCGGCGCTATTCTTCACTAATCTCGCAGTAATGGAAGGTTAAATATAGAAGAAGCTGTCAATCATACTCATACATGGCCAGCCATGTATAAAAATTGGTTTGCCAAACTAATCTTGTCTGGGTCAGCTTATTTTTTATTAGCATTGAAACGAGGCTGCTACTCCCATATTTATACAATATTAATAAGAAATAGGTTATTCTCTCTCTAAAAAAAATCCTCTAAAAGTGGTTCACAGTGAAGATGGAGATAAAGTGCGATAAAGAGAGTTTAACACAAAACCAGAAAAAGAAAAGTAAACAACTTCGGTCGGGAAAACATATATATATATATATATATATATATTTATTTTGTATCTTGCCATAAATGTTTTGCCCAATCCTCTATATCCACTTACTTTTCATTCGCACTGAAATGTGGATACTAATCCCATATTTGTTTTGCATCTCAACTAAAAATCCTAAATTACTAGCCCAGTATCATTATGTTTTAGATCCCGTGAATATTCTACAAATTTATCTGCAAAACCTTGTATATTGCCTGAAATCAATGCAATAGATCATGCATTCCGACCTTACTGCCGGCATTTTTCACTGTCCTCCTGGCAATAAAGTCAAAGGCTCTTGGGCAAACATGGCTGAAAGATCTTATCATTTATGTAACAGCATGAGTCATGGATCAGTGTCAGATTAGGGTGGCTTCTGCCCAATATCCCATCATCCAAGTAAAACCATATCCAACCTGTGGAACAGGCTAATAGTGAGTGATACCTTCGGATAACAGTGGTGGCTCCAACGTAGTCCCGCTATCACCATTATCCATACCTGCGCGTTATTTGTACATCCATCGGGAGCTTAAGCGCATACATTGACACTACTGTTGTTAAGGTTGTAGATATATTTACTTCTCCCGGTTGTCTTTCAACACTGTATGTATATTTACCTCAGTCACCTGTATTTATTTACAGTAGGCTGGGACAATGAGGAAGTGTTCTCAACTATCCGAGAATCATGTTTACCAGACTGTCTTCGCCAGTGTCAGTGGTTTAGTTCTTCAAAACATGGCAAACAATGCGAGAACCTTAAAATTCATACCTGCATAATTCACACGCTCGGCACTCTCAGACCCTATTTGTGTTTTATTTGTTAGTTTGGTTTATTGGTAGTTCCATATCTTCGAGTTCAGCAGTTGCTACGCAGGTCAATTCCAAAAGTGTATGTGACCCATATTAGTTTGCCAAGTTGACACAACATTATTTTATTTCCATCTGTTCTACCTATTGCTTATTGCTCAGGGCCTAATAAATTGCCTTGTCCAGTCTGAGTGACAAATTTTTAGGCAGCCCCATCATGAGTTTGGTTGACTATATGTTATACCTTTGCCTTTTTCTCTGACCCAATCCTTGTGAAACCTCTGAAACCATGACTAAACTTAATAAGATATTAATAGAGTTGGACTCCCCGATCGAACCAGCTTATGTCAATAGCCCAATCATGCCTGTCATCTAATCACCGCCATGTCAACAAATGCTGCCCGTCCCTGTAGAATCATCCCGACTGGTGTGGGGCCATTGATTCTTCTACGTGCGTGCCAACTGTCGCTAGCTGCAGTCTCAGCAAATTGGTGTATTAGCCATCTTAACAGGGTCTGACCAGACCGCACACTTCGCACACTTCGTATTGGCAATAAGACAGATGTGTGTTAATTGAACGCTGCTGTGGAGGCTCCTGGTTTTTACTTACTTGTATGAGAGCGTAAAACTCTTTTGTTTATCGTTAGAAGTGCCGCTGAGGGTACTTTATATATAATTACTACCTCTCATTCACTAATTCGATTTTCGCAAAGATACAATTCTCAGCACTCAACTGATAATGGTGCAACGAATGTGGATCAACTCCAACGTGTAATCTTTTCGGGTACATAGGTCTATTTATTAGCATAATAAATCATGTGTAGTCGAAAATCCATCATGCACTTTTGTTGATTATAGCAAGTCTGCACCCACAGGCAGTCTTCTATTATCTTCACTACTCATCAGCTGCAGAACTTGAGGAGAGATAATACATAACATAGCGGGTCTGAAATAGCACGGGGTAGTTCTTGCCAGTTTGTTGTTGTTTCCATGTGATTAGCATCAAGAGGAGGAAGCAGCTCCCAGCAGCAGGTGTTGCATTTAATAGACTCGAAAAAATTTGTTAGATAGCCTCCCCTATCAACAACGACTCGTATTACATTACGCAGGAAGTTTGTGTAGGATGTGCAATGATTATACGTGAGAATAAAAGGTGTATTAATGGGGGGATAGCTGTACTGGTTCACATATCAAAGGAGAATGCCATACCAGTTATCTGGAGGTAGCGTGTTCTGGCCCTTCAGAAGTAAGAATGTTTCCGTACATTTCTCCCTAAATAAACGATATCTATGACATTCAATGGTATTAATTCCAGACAATCTTAGACCTCTAAAAGTAGCTCTTTCACTAAGGTTGGCTAATTCTTATAATTGTCACAGGTCGGGTATAATTGTCCGTAATGCTCTATTAAATCAGACAACGTTGCCCATCCATCAATCAATCTATAACCCCATGTTAATTTCGTTCTTTGCCCTTAGGCCACTTCCATTCTATCACTGTTGTATTAGCTCACCTGTACTTATGTTCAGTGTGATAGAACTTTGTCCACTGTCTATCCATCCGTCTATCCATCCGTCTTTCCATTGGGCCTTCCACTCATCATATTGACATGATTTGAGAATTTTGTAAAGAAATCTCATACACTGCTTGGTTCAGAGCTTTGCCATTTGGCATATATTATCATAGAATAAGACTTAAAATTTCTACAGGGTATCGTTATGCAAAGCATGAGAGGTAATTTATGCTGATGTTTGTATCTTTACTTACAAAATGCGTGGTATAAAGCTTTGCAATTTCACATGTTTTCTATGGATTGGTCTTTTCAGATTAGTTCAGGTTATTGTTATTGTGAGGTAATTTTTGACAATTTTAGCTCACTTCAGCGAATGCAATTTTTTGGGGTATTATTTTCATTTTCTTATATCTGCTTTTTATGGTTTAGATATTACGAAGAGGTCTAAAGTAATATTAAAATTTATTTAATATTCAGACGAGTGTAGACCTCTTGTTTTAATATCTGAATGAGTTTTTAGGCTTCATTGGGATTTTTTTTATTTTTGTTTTCATTTATATTCAATGAAACCATATTAATTGCTTCATATAATCTATTTCATACTATAGTTATTTGTTACTCTTTCTATGTTTTTGTCTTTTCTTGTATTTCTATGTTTTTGTATTTTCTTATAATTTATCATTTAAACTTCTTGCCTCTATTTATTCATTTATTTATATAAATGATATTTGTCTTGGTTTTTTATCTTTTAAATATTTTTCAATATTCAGGTAAGCATCCTTAGGCCTCTTGTTACTACTTATCCAATATAGAATCTTTTTTATCAAGTTATCAATAATTATTCCTGGCCATCTTATGATAATATAATCTATTTACTTTGCCTCTGGACAATAAATGTGTCTACATTATCCATACAAACCACAAACAAGCCCGATGCTAAGACCATTTCATGAATCACTCCCCCACTGAGTAAAAGCAAGCTACCAAAGCACATGAATAAAAATAGCCTGGCGCGGTGTCTCTCTACCAAATCGGACCAATGTTTCAGTACAGCTAAATGTGACATGATGTCAGTCGTGTGAACATTTGCTCCGAACTCGATCCCAAAGCACCTTAACGAGCTAGTGTGTTACAATACTACAAAATCTATGGGGAGAGAAGACACGAGACACTGCCCTGGTCCCCTGCCTCACCATACCATCGTCAATACCATCCCATGGTAGTTGGTTGGGACATTCAGGCTCCGTCAGACATTGACAGTGATGCACTCTACACAATTTATGACCATAAAAAAGGTGACAAAATATCATGGAAATATGGATAAAAGGTCACCCCTTAATGCGAGAGAACAATGTCCTGCTTTTTTTCCTCTCTTTTCCTTGTGTTTTTTTTGATAAAACTACTATGACTACTCTCAACAAACTATTCTTTCGTCTTCAACCTTACGTAAAACGTTAATCTCTACTGGCTTTTAAAACAATGGACGACAATATGGCAAGAAGTCCAACCTCACATCCCACATTAAGTTACAAAATCAAGAGACCAGATTTAGCTTTCCGGATTTAATGATCGATTTCTACAGGTATATTAGCAGATAAATAGATATTACGTCAACCCTATTCATTAGCTAAAAAATCTGACCTAATTACTCATCAATTCTCATTCAATTCAACATTTCACTATCCATCGACCATTTCTATAACTTATCAGGAGATACCGTGAAAAATTACAGTAATTTCGCTCAACCTCTGCGCCAGTGGTGCAGAGGTTAGAAATGTTTTATACGAGAAGTCGTGATTTCAAATTGTCACAAACCTGGAATTTTTTCTACTGCACCTGGAAATGAACAGGACTTATGGCAGGAATTTTTGTCTCACTGCCAATGCTGATTTTTCTCATCATAGTTCAATTTGCTACAATTTTTTTAATAATAAAAAGAAAAATTGAGATAATTTTTTGTAATAATTTTGTCGTGATGTCAATTTTCATCTTGTTTAATTGTTAAGAAATCCATTAACCATGAATGTGAACTGCGTTCGGAGATTCTGTTTCCCTCCGACATATTAAAAATAATCCTATTATCGTTAACTGATATATAACCGCTCACAGCCTGGCGGGTTGGGTAGCATATGGTGATTTTAATAGGATAATACATGCATAATGATGCGTTAAGCTTTGTGTTAAGCTTCGATAGAGTCATGACAAACAAGGCGCATTGACATCCTGGTCATGTTGACATATCAATGGGAGGGGGTTACATTATGCAACTTTGTTTTTATTTTATCTCTAGATAAACATCAGGAGCATTGTGTTCTGAAATTTGAATTAGACATATGCTATCACAGCTGGGGGCTGCATTTTTTATTTGATTTTGTCTTTTTTAGTTATATCAGAGCTATGTGTAAATTGATATAATTTTTAGAGAAAATGTCAATCCTAGTGTAAGATGTTTCCTGTACATTCTGTCGAAGAACTCGTGTTTGCTTGCTTGATTGAAAAATTTGTTCATTTTTTGGACTGAATAACTCATGTTCATTATCTGCATGTATAACTAATGTTCACTCTATTAACTGATAGAACTGACTTTCATTCTCTTGATGATTTTACTTACATTTTCTGACTTGAAAAACTGATGTTCATTGTCTGGCCTGAAGAACTGAATTTTGTTATTAATGAAATCACGTTCATTCATGCACAGTACAGTTATTGCTTTTCGCTGCATAAGCAACTGGTTTTTTAGCTCACCTGAGGTTATGCTCGGTGAGCTTTTCTGATTGGAGTTAATCCGTTCGCCTATTCATCATCCGTCCATCCATCCATCCGATATTAACATTTTCTTAAAAAATCTTCTCAAAAACCGCTTATCACATAGAGCTGCCATCTGGCAGATATTGTATTTGGATTGCTCTCTTCTAGATTTGTTCATGGTATCGTCATCACAGCTAGGGGAAGTAACTTCTGTTCATGTTTGTATTTTTTCTTAAAAATATTCTCAAGAACCGCTTATCGCAGAAGTCTGCTATTTGGAACATGTTGTTCTTGGGTTGGTCTCTTCTAGATTTGTTCATGGTATCGTCATTACAGATAGGGGAGGTAACTTGTGTCGATGTTCGCATTTTTTCTTGAAAAATCTTCTCAAGAACTGCTAGTCGCAGGGGTCTGCAATTTGGCAAATATTTTCCTTGGGTTGGTCCCCTCTAGATTTGGTATTTATATTGTCATGGCCATAAGGGGATGTAACTTGTGTCAATATCTCTATTTTTACTTGAAAAATCTTTTTCTCGAGAACCCTTCACCGTCGAGGTCTGTCATTCAGCAGATATTATCCTTGGGTATGTTTCATATTCGTTCGGCACTTCATCATGGGAGCAGAGAGAGAATTTCTATCGACTTTTTTATCTGAAAACCTTGATCTCCATGTCCACTCAGTCTAGGTCTGCCTCGGGCATCTCTATTTACAGGCAGAGGTGATTTCAACCAAGGTTTATCCACTAATCTGTATTTTCTTGTTTCAATATCTTAATGGATATTTTCAGCTGTCTTAGGCCTCGTTTTTGATGTCAGGTAGAATCCTTGTTGTCTTCGCGTTCTAATATCAAGATGGCCTCCTTGGCCTCTTGTTTTGTCTTTTCCTATTTTTCAGGTGAGCAACTCGAGGCCTCTTTTTCCCTCTTGTTCTGTACACTCGCTACCTGAAGTGGTTTTACTTAGTCATGATGAATGGTGCATTTTCTGCAGACATTTATAAATACATACATCCGTTGGTGCATCATCTATCACACATATACACACATTTATCATTGATAGTTGTGATTCTTGTCTATCAGTTCCCCCTTCCCTGTACCTTAGCTCATGTAACCCACATTTCTATTATCATCTGTTGCTTACTCTCTGTTTTAGAGGATATCAATAACATCCACCCCTCAGGTTACACTTGGCGCTTAACAACCTTTCATCATCATTTGTTTTACAGGAAAATATTGACCAGGGCTAACCACTCAGTGACCCCCGCCCCAATACCTTAGACAATTCAACAAACATAACACATAACCATTCTATGTCATTTGTTTTGCAGGATGACTTTGACAACATCCGACCCCTGTGCTACCCCGAGACAGATGTCTTCCTCGTTTGCTTCAGTGTCGTCTCGCCCACATCCTTCCATAACGTTATCGAGAAATGGGTACCGGAAATACGACGGACTTCTCCTAAAATACCCATAATCCTCATCGGGACACAAAGCGACTTACGTAACGACGTCAAGGTATTAATCGACCTCGCATCGCACAAAGAACGGCCAATCAGTGAATCCACGGCGATCCAAACGGCCAATCAATGTGGTGCGGTCCGTTACATCGAATGCTCCGCGCTGACTCAGCAGAATTTGAAGGAAGTTTTCGACACCGCGATATATACGGGTTTACGCTGCGCGGAACGGCGGGCAAGCGATACCAAATTAAAACCTAGCAAAAAGACTAAAACGAAGATTTGTGATACCAGTCCGAAATACAGTTCTATGAAAAATACCAAACCAGGATGGAAAAAATTGTGTTGTTTTGTCACGTGATATTCGACTTGCTGCGCTTGAATTATGAGTTGATTTCATAGATATATATTATTACGACCACAAAGTTATTTTGTGATAATATATTACATTGCTTGCAGTCTATTTTTATTAGTGACTGAATGTTTGACCGCTTTATTTTTATGATTTTTTTATGACTTATTTCTGTTTTAAAGAAATACACATAGGGAACGGAGTAGCTAATTCGTGTCTTGAAAAGAGACAAGCAGCTTGTAAAGGGGTCAAAGTATGAGGTCTACGTTACGCATTGGTTTCTGTAAGAGATGACGTAAGGTTTCATGTAAGATAAGACGATATGAGGAAATGGTCATTTTAGTGATCACATGGTCTGGTTGTAAAAGTTTTCTCCCCTTGTATAAAAAAATAAAATATTGGTGATGTATTTAGTTGATTTTGTATTTTTAGGAAATTTGACAAGATCCAACACAAAATGAAACATCGTTTTAGTTAATTGTTCCGTAAGGAAATAAAAACTGACATTTAGACAATTGGAAATTCGGCGATTTTAGTTCGGCATTGAATATTTTTGCAACAACCTTTATATGATAGTGCAACAATGCACATTTAGGCATATTCAAATTATGAGTCAATGACACAGATCAATTTTGATCCACATAAGTATATAGCTTATACCGATAAAGGAAATGGCCATATAAAATAAACTTTATCAGTACGACACTAGACTGTGATAGTGAAATTTTTATTCATGTCTAATTTGAACGAACTGAGTGATAAACAATGTAGCTGGGGGTCCCTCTGTGGTGAGAGGATACATTCATGCCCTCACACTCTGTATATCGTCCTTACAACCAGCATCATTGCAAGATGCACGGCAATTACCCTGCTGGTTTTTGTCACTATTTTCTCAGTTATCGTGTATAAATTTTATTTCCACCGTATGTTGAATATATACAAACCTTTAATATTCATCGTTGTATTTTGCCTCCATTTTAAGTCCAAACGCAGGTTGCTCCACGTTCTTTCGTTTGTTAATATACATGATTTCTATAACTTTTCAAGCATCCCTTTTGTCTCAATAAAAGGGAGAGCACTCGCGCGGGCATTTTTCATTGTACAATGTGTAACGTAGCAATAAAGTTACATTCAACGTTACCACTTCACTTTTATACGAAAAAGCATTCAACAATTTATACACCGTCTTCCACAGATGTTTATAATTATACGTCATTTTACGGAAAATATTTAAAAACAAGAATGATATTGCAATTCAACATGGTTAACAATGAAACTCTTAAATTTTACTAAAATACAAATATTTTTTTCACTTATTTGCTCACTATCATTAAAAACTTTTCATAATTAATTGTGGATAATAAATAAATTACGGATATATAACAAATATATTTGTATATTCCAAAAAATCTCATCTTTAATGTGAATGCCATTTTTACAGTAACATTCTTGTGTGTCAGTGGTATTTCATAGTTGTGACATGACAGTATAATGAAGCATTATTAATTCTTCACAATTGTGTGCCATTCATGAAATGAAATTTAGTAACCAGCCTAATAATTCACATTTCGATTCATAACGATTTTTCGTGTCGACTCGTGTCGGGAAAGGGAGGTAATCTTCATATATTACCTGATTGTATAGTATTAATGAAGAGAATAATCATTATTAAATGCTTCATCTGGTTTGGAAATTATTGCCACAGTGTAAGGATTAGTAAAGCCTCTGGTTTTTTAGTGATCAGTTCTGCGCAATGGGAGAATAATCCTTAGAGTACCTGTTGTAATTTGATTCACATTTTCTACTGATCCACTCATTTGCCTCTTCAAACCACTAATCCTCGTTTGGCACCGGTAAGACCGGTGGTCCATGTATACACCATACATAATGTTGTGTTCTGTACATCCAGTAAACTCTATTACTCTTAGAAAATGGCCAATCCTTGAGAAATACTTAGATATATACGCGATGTTAATGGGGGTAGCCAATGTGGTTCTTTGAATAGCTGGAAAGAAATGCACAGAAAAAAAACCTAGCTCCGATAGTGCATTCCTTTCCATAAATATATATGTTATTGCGGCAGCCATGTTTCATCAGACAAAAGGACACGCATCGCCCGCGGAGTCTAGCAGACTACATCAATCACGTACAACATTGATCAACCAATTCTGTGTCAGTACTTACTGCCTCTACCCGTGTCAGCAACCATCGGAACACCGCCATAAATCAATGTCTTAAGCGAATACGTATATCACGTAGACCTCTTTCTTTCCTTACGCGCATATATCCACTATTGCGCCTTTATCGAATTTAACGTCGCAGAAATCCACCCCACAAATCAATACGAACAATGCCCTCAGGAGCCTCTCATTTGTCATTATGGTATATCAAATCGCCTGAGAATATTGCCTAAATACGGTAATTTCACATACGAAAATGTCAACTATAATCAGAACTAGAGTGAGAGGAGTTAGGAATATACTATATGTTTGAATACAACACAGTCTATATTGTTAAAATGGTTTCTTTATTACAGAGAAAATGTTACGAACCATTAAACATTAAAGACTCGGAGTCTTTGGATCCAATTTCGATATTTAATGGTCTTTAAAAAATAATCTGACAGGCCCTTATTGTGTGAGGCCAGCCTCTCATTTGCATCATTATCACCCGAGTTTATTTCTTCGTTTAATCCACTTATCGTATTTAACATTTTTGCATATTGCATAAATGATGCTCTAAGATTCTGATAATGATGTTCACTTTCATGGTGTCCCTCAAAGTGAAGACTTGAAGTAGAAGACGAATAATATACAATATGTTGTCATAAAATACAGTAGACCTAATTTGAGACAAATATTGGCTCATCATAGTTTGAGTTGAATATAATCGCTATAAAGTAAATAAACATTTAAACAGCACAATGTTATATTTAGATATGGAATTATACTTTCAGTTTCTACATCCGCTATTTTATTTTAACCATTTTCTCTTTTCATTATACAGATTGTTAGGTCACTATGCTGCAATAAAAGCAAGAGCAATTTTTTATTTCGTTACTTTTTTGCTTTATAATTACGCCACATGACACAATCGATCAATTTCATTGATCCTCGCTCGGCAGACGTATACTTCCGGAGAGATCGACAGTTTGCAATTCGATGTTAAGGGTGGTACGAGTATATGGTGGCAGACAGTTGATCCAGGATATATCCATGATCCCCGTGTCTGTAACCATCCGCCAGAGACGACGAGACTTCAGACACGGAGCGAGTGCATCGTGATGTGTATCCGTCTCTTGCTAGCCCTTTACTTGGTCTACCCACGGAGGGATGACCCGGTTGATGTTCACCCAGTCGCTAGCTATCTACGAATGATCACCCACCCACGATCTGCCCTGGCCCAACGTAGCTCAACTACACTTATAATGTCAGCGCAGCAACTACAACACCGAGACACCGCATCGATAGTGTATTTCTAGTTATTTACCCGATAATTACATTACCTCTAATGACCAACCATGAATATTTCATTAGCGTATTAATCTGTGCATGCTCGTTCTGGCCGTGGTAGTTGTATTAATTTCTGTAGACGAAGACTTTATTTACCAACAGTTCCTTTAGTGCAGTCTTATTGAGAACCGCAATGTACTGTACACCAAGCACAGTGTATAGTATACCAAAGGCAGTGTACAGTGTACAGGACAACAACTGCCCTGTACACTATACCAACCACAGTGTACAGTATACCAAAGGCAGTGTATGGTATACCAACCTTAATGTACAGGACACCAACCACAATGTACAGTATACCAACCACAATGCACAGTATACCGACGGCACTGTACTGTACACCAACCACAGTGTACTGTATACCAACTGCGATATACAGTATACCAACTGATACGTATAGTACACCAACTGCAATGTACAGTAGGCAAACTACAATCTACAGTATACGAACACAAATTTACAAGACACCAGTCTTTTTGATTGTACAACCTTCAAGAACTGGGGTTTCTGGCGTGGTTTGCATATCTACAAATTTCTACATGAGAGCTACGCTGTTTTACCTTAGAAAACCTTTAGACGCACCTTTAGACGTGCCATGGTTATGGTTGCATGTACATTGGACCAATATATTGTTCATCTTATAGTGATTTCATTGATAGATAGCTTTAATGGTAAATCGAAGAAATCTGAGGGTTTCGGTGGCCCAAAGAGACAACCTACAAATTGCGGAGAGTAAAGACATCCTACATGTTGCTCGATGTTACGAAATAATTCCCAAACAAGAAGCAATGGCCTAAAAGGTTTGTGCAGGTTTGGCCTTGGGTTTGTGTTTGGGACCAACAGGTAACACGAATAATTGTCTCCGGAGCCAGGCCAGCTTATGGATATCGAGATTAGGGAATGTGAAACACCTTATGCCTATGGCAGGAGAGATAACTCAAATGTTGAGAGTTCATTAAGTCATCCAATACAATAAACAATGTTTTCCATACATAAAACTGACGCCACCATGCGTTTTAGTTATTCTGACTAATAGTTACAATTCCTAGAGGTTTACACTAAGCATCACTCTTGTAGTTGCCAACAAACATTTCAATCGTCTTCTATAAATGCCCTTTAATGCTTTGATAACAAGAATTAATTATCTTACAGCCATTAACTGATTTCTATTGTGAAGCATTAACATTTCATGCTCCTTATTACATCCACAGTAGTCCATAGTAACGAGATGATAGGTAGTCTTTAATAACGCGATAATATACAAGGTAGCTTGTAATAACAAGCAATACTTTGCATTTGGCTCGACCTACCAGAGGTTTCAAGTTTTAAACGATACTGATATTTGCCAACATACACAATATTGGCATTATGTCGGTAATTGTGTTATATGTTAAAACAAATTGGTAAGTAAACAGTGC
>WURV02190200.1:0-12466 GCA_011762755.2 Epimenia babai | reverse complement strand
TATATTACTAGTCACTAGTATACAAGCTGCTGAGGCATTTTAAGGCGCCTGAACTGCATCAGCCCATGGGGGTGGTCTGGGTGGCCCTTGTGGTGTAGTCATGCTAGGGTTTCTACCCACCCACTGACATGGCTGAGTTGCAGATGCTCGGTGGATGGTCTCTACAGCGCTCACCTCTCGGCGATGTCCGTATCTCATTGTAAATAATCGTCATCTATGATAGATGTTGTGAAATGTGCGATGTATGTGCGTTTCCCGGGTCACTCCCGCCCCCGTTCCCACCACCACGAAACGAGTAAGAATTGGAGAATTAATGAAAATTAGAAACGTTTCGACTGAGAGATATCTGACTGGTGTAGCTGGCAAAAAAACGGAGTTTCACCGTGGAAGGGTTGGGAGATGACGATGCCAGCACAACGCGCCACGCACTCCCGGCTGATCTGTGACACACACACATCACGTGATACGCGTTACGAGGGCAGTTGGTCCAATAGGAAACGGGTCAGGGCATTATAATAGTGAACAAGTCGGAGCATTCTTATAGTAAATAGGTCAGGGCATTCCAATAGTAAAGTGGTCGGGGCATTCCAATAGTAAATGGGTCGGGGCATTCTAATAGTGAATGGGTCGGGGCATTTCAATAGTAAATGGGTCGTGAATGAAAAGTAAAAAGTCATGATAATCCAATACGAAATAGGTTATGAAGATCCTATAGTATATAGGTCATGGTCCAATAATAAGTAGGTCACAATGACCCAACAGTTAATAGGTCATGATGATCCAAAAGTAAATAGGTCATGACGATCTAACAGAAAATAGGTTATAATAATCCAATAGTCAAATGTCTATGATCCAATGTTAAATAGGTCAGGATGATCCAACAGTAAATAGGTCATGATCACCCAACAGTAAACAGGTCATGATGACCCAAAAGTAAATAGGTCATGATGACCCAACAGTAAATAGGTCATAATGACCCAACAGTAAATAGGTCATGATGATTCAATAGTAAATAGGATTAGTAAGTTCTGACTAGTTCTTTTTCCATAATAAAACTCTTCTGTAATTGTTAAGTACTTCTTTAGAGATATCTTGAAAGATTTTTAAAACATCGTCTGATTTCGGGGCGGCCTCTTCATCGACGGGGTGATCCCCTTGACCCGATTCTTGGTCGTTCTCCGGTGTTAAGTAGGTCATATAGAGCTGGGAAGGATGCCAAAATGGAAATATTAGTAAAAAGTGATTCAAAGTAAAACTGCAACATTACGGGTTCGCTGAGGTCGATGGACTCTGATAAACTAGTAGAGAACTTAACATATTTATGTAGTAAGTACTGTTTTATTGACAATTTTGCTCAGCATTCATACAGTGATAAACCGAAGTGTATTTTCTGTATAAAACTAATATTTTTCTCATGGTTTTTACTAAAAGATCTCTTTATAACTGCGCCCATCAGACTGTGGGTGCGACGGAGTTTGTTCGTATCTTAAAAAGAAGAACTAATAGCCAACGAGAAATGCCTCGGACTTAGTATCGATCACAGAGACACTCACTAAAATAAATATATTTTTGCATAAAACCTTTAAGTACTCTCGCTACTTTTAACTTCAGTGATCCTGGCCACATGGAGCATGCCGCGGGCCACATTGAGCATACCGCGGGCCACATTGAGCATACCGCGGGCCACATGGAGCATACCGCGGGCCACATGGAGCATACCGCGGGCCACATTGAGCATACCGCGGGCCACATTGAGCATGCCACGGGCTACATTGAGCATGCCCGGGCCACATGGAGCGTGTCACAAGCCGTTAGCTGGCCGGCGCTGGTATAAATGGTACTTCTCCCCCGATATTCCCCTGAGATTCAAACTGGTAGTTGTTGGTAGGAATAAACCGACCTCGTTGACCTTTGACTGGACGCTTGACCCGATGATACCACTGATGAGACGGGGGACAAGGCCCCGGTACAGGCCCGACACGCCATCCACCGATCGAACGTGACCCACTGTGGGAACGGGTGACACACTCCAACACACGGGTCAGTGGGAATATAGTGTAATATAATCACTTCCCAGTATTAAAATACGTTTATAATTATTTAGGGTGATTAGGAAAGGTAAAAGTAACACCTTATTCACTGAGTTAATGATTCACACAAGCCTTCATATCCAGGTATACTTCGTCAGGTGTTAGGAAGAGGTAGGGGAAGGTGGAGACATGCGGAATATATACCAATGCCACTCAGCTGGTAGAGCGCCCAGAATGGTTATCATAAGTTGGTGGGCTCAGGTAACACCAGGGGTAATGTTGTTTTGCAGAATGTATCTGACTATGGAATAAGACTCTAGAGAGTTTAGTATAGCCATAAAGTAAACTTGTGTACAAAAGTTTGTGTTCATCGGGGCCAGCCCACATGGCTATGTCTCAGTATTACAAGTCATGATATGATAAATGGATGGCTGGTTAAATAGACAGATAAAAAGGTCTAGACTTTAGGTTGACCTTGGGCAATCGTTGGGGCATTGGGGGAGAGGCCAGAAAACGGAACCCTAGGGACATAGAGCAGAAAAACCGAGTGATCGAGGCGCTAGACCCTAGAAGTGAATTAGGCGTCTATATCCCGCACTTTAAAGTGACGGCAAATGACGGTTTGCGAGGACTCACAGGGGGTTGGCAGCTCTATAACTTATACGCCGGTAAGACGCTCGCAAATTTACTTTATTAATTCGTCTTGCCATAAAGTAATTTCACCGAGGTACTTATTTATGGCTAAGTCGACCGCAGCAATCGGGATAAAGTACCTTGATAAAACGATACAACGGAGAAACACAATGGCATTGCCCGGATTCGAACTGTCCACCGTTTAGTCCGTAGGCCAGCATTCTATTGAGCTATCCCGAGCACCCTGGGGCAGTTGATAAGTCGAGTTGTGAGAGCACTAGGCTCGTGACTGATAGATCAGGGGTTCGAAACAACTCGCAGGTGAGCTTCTCTGTGACGATCTTCAGCAAGCTATTCATCCCCGATTGCTGGAGTCATCCCGTCTCTAAGCAGGGAAGATGTTTGATATTACCCTCCATGGGTGATACGTGAATGCCGAAGGAATTGCATCTGCACTGAATAGCTGCCCCACAAAAATAGCGAAATGTATCCGAGAGCCCTCACTGGCCGATACTCGCCATCTATAAATGTTACACGTGATCGTGAACTTGACAAATCAGATGAAATGACACCTTGATAATGAAGTCGAAGTTGTTGAATTTTATGGAGGTACCAGTTAAATAGATGGTAACATCATTGAGGCTGGGAGGTAACGGATCATTTTATTAATTAACGCAACATGTTGATTTCATAACAATACTGTGGTATATTACGGTACTCACAATACTTGAATATGTTAGGATAGACCAATCGATTTCTTCCAAAAATTGTTTTTGTAAGAACGGGAGCCAATGGTTCGTGACCAATCTGTGAACACGACGCGGAATAATGGGAGCATTGATATAATGATTAGTGGGTTAGTACGTTAGTGGGTTAGTTGGCTAGTGGGCAAGTGGGCTAGTGAGTTAGTGGTTGTGTACGGGCCGCATATATGTATGTAACTGAAAGCTGAGATTGAACCATTGTCTGAGCCATGATAGGCTCTTTACAAACTTAGTCTGTGATTTAACATGACAAATGGATTATTAATCAGTGAAAACCGTAGCGCCAATCATCAAATCTAAGGAGAGTTGACCGTCGTCCATTCACACCCCTGTTTCCTATCATCATCAGACAGACAACAGACAGACTACAGACAGACAACAGACAGACATCAGACAGACTACAGATAGACCACAAACAGACAACAGACAGACAACAGGCAGACTACAGACAGACAACAGGCAGACTACAGATAGACAACAGGCAGACAACAGACAGACAACAGACAGACATCAGACAGACTACACATAGACCACAAACAGACAACAGACAGACTACAGACAGACAACAGGCAGACTACAGACAGACAACAGGCAGACTACAGACAGACAACAGGCAGACAACAGGCAGACAACAGACAGATTACAGACAGACAACAGGCAGACAACAGGCAGACAACAGGCAGACGACAGATAGACAACAGGCAGACATCAGACAGACTACAGATAGACCACAAACAGACTACAGACAGACAACAGACAGACTACAGACAGACAACAGGCAGACAACAGGCAGACAACAGACAGACTACAGACAGACAACAGGCAGACAACAGACAGATTACAGACAGACAACAAGCAGACCACCGACATCAGACAGACTACAGACAGACCACAAACAGACAACAGACAGATAACAGATGACAGACAGACGACAGACAGACCACAAACAGGCTACAGACATTGTACACTCCGTGCAGTTGTGATAGTTAATGATTATTTAGAATGGGACGAGATAGCGGGGAGGTAAGCGCCATGGCGACCATCCAGCGAGCATCCAAAACACAGCAACATCATAAGGAAAGTCGTTACATAACCACACCGTCCTTTAGGGACCAACGACAGTTTCAGCATACGTGATCCTAAACAATGCTAACGACATCACCTGATAATGAGTCACCTTGATTCCTCACTTTATCTCTCGTTACACTAACTTGGCTTTTACGCAAAATATCGTATCGTGAAGACAACAATGCCACTCTTGTGCTGGCTAACTTGAAGATTTTTTCCAAGTTTTCATTAGCCTATAGTATGGGCAGCCTACTTCCCTCCCCCTTCAACCATCTCCTTACAGTACTTTTCTTAATACTAAATATTATTATACTAAATTATTAGATCTAATGCTCATTCATTTGCTAACAACTTTGCTTCTCTTTGTTGATATATTTTTTATTTTTCCATTGCATTATCAAACCTTGTTGTCTCTAATAATATGTCTACTGTACATGTAGATATTTGCAGATAAATTAGGCCTATTATTAGAATAACTATCGTATTACAGGCTGAGGTTATTCACAGTTTTAGTATAATCTGTTTGCCAGCAAGGCCAATAAGAACACGATAACAAAAGAAGTTTTATTTCATATTTTCCTTCATCATTTTAATAGCTAGAGACGTTTATGGGCTGCGTATTTACAACTAGACAACTTGAGAAAAAAGCATGATGAAAGTACACGAAACTTCAACACATTCACATAAAGTCTTTAATCGCCCTGGATCTAATTCAGTCTTATTATCTGGGCATTTGTTTCATTTTACTCGTGACTTGTGAACTTATCACTTCGTCGAATATCATGGATTAATATACCAAAAATGCTTTGAAAATTAAGCAATATTAAATAAATAGACACATAATGCACTATTTTATTTCCTAAAACAATTAACAGAAATACCCTTGGAAATTAGCTAAAAGTGAAAAATAACACGGGAATAAATAACTAGAGAATATCGATGTCGAATAACTCTTGATGCGTAACTTATTGTGTATACCTGTATTAAGACTTTGCCATAACCAAATGGGTAAAAGAGGGCGGTAGCAGCCGCTCCCAACGCATAGTGAGCGCCAGGGCGATGGTGAATTCTCTCCGCGGGTGCGTTAGTAGTATCCGCCATTTTGTAGGAAATTATTTTACGAGTTGTGTCCCTTAAATAACATTGCAGAAATTAAACCCGAGATCACAACAAATTAAAAACCATTGAGTTACCTCTAGCTGATCGCCTGATTTAGGGATTTCACCCGAAGCGTGGCGTATTTCTCACATTTTTCTACCGTAGTGTATTTCTCATTATCTAAGCAATCGCATTAATAAATATGCTTTTCCGCCATCTCTCCTACGTATGGGCCTTAATTAAATATAAGAATCAAATAAAGATTTATGTTACTCCTATACGGAGACTATAACAGTTGCGGAATTTGTCGATATTGTTATCAGAAAATTTTGAATCGGCTAAAAAAATAAAACAATTACGATTACACAAAGGTCACGCAAAAGGGGACGGGGTTTCCCATAAATAACTGAAGACAAATGCACCGAAAAATTTTACCTCTGGTGGGACCCGAATCCACGACCTCCTGATGACTGATTCAATGTTCTATCAACTGAGTGATTAGACCTTTAGGATAAAGACGATTCTATGCCCGCCAATAACGCACTTATAGCACCATATGCCTGTATATTGTGTGGAATAGTGTGTTAAGATGTTCACTAGAATCGTAACGAAAAGAAAAAGACAGTGGGTTCGACGTGTTTGATGGAAATTATTGAATTTTTAGTATCTTTAAAAAGCTTCGTGTTACTTGTTTAACAGCGTGTAGAATGTTCGCAAATCAATACACCCTCGAAAGTAATGGCCCGACCGGGATGCAGATTGGCGGTAGACTGACGATTAACCGCCAATAAACACAGTGACTATAAAACCGAGTAGCAATTAACGCTTCGGTAATGAGTTCGCGAGGTGGGTGAGAAGAGAAATGACGCACCTTAAATAATTGGCGGCTTTTAACGATGTCATATGAACACGAATGCAATAATTTATCTTTTGTTATAGCGTATGTTTTGTATCACAATTTTCAACCTTCCTAGAACATTTTTCTAAATCGGTTCACAACCTTTTGCGTTGAATTTGTCACAGACGACTCCAATACTGGCCAAAATAATATCATTTCGCGTACAGACGTAATGGAAGGAGACATCATTCATGAAGATAACTCAATAGTGGTATACACATAATGCCGACACCATTAAGGGAGATAAGTCGGTACTCCGAAAGACGTAATGGCGACACTATTCAGGAAGGGAACTATCCTCGTAAGACGAAAAGGCAACGTCGAGAGATCCTCTAAAAACTTTCTTAGAGGATCTTTAGCAACGTAAAGTCATTTCGTAGAAACGATATATTTTATGCATTGCAAACGAAGCCGTCATTCGCAAAATGGTTCTTTGCAGCGTATAAAAATGCGATTTTTGCTCCGGCATTGACAGGGTTTATGGTTTTATGAGCACGGTGCGCCATGTTTAGATCGTTGACTAAACCTTGGTTCGATCTGCGATCAGGCAACTATACAACCTATGGCGTTTTTTCAGACACAAAGCGCCTCAACCCGACCTGTCAGATGTGATCTGGGTAACCCTTGCAGTGTGATTATATAAGCGTTCCTTTTCTTTGTGACTCCGGGACTCTCTCCATGTCTTCTCATTGTGAATAAAATTGTGTCACGTTTCACAGATTCAGCAGAATATACGATATATGTAGGCTTCCTGTAAGCGTTGGGAACCAGTGGCGTGAATAGACGAAAGTCGGTTGTGTGACCAGATCCGACGGTTTCCTCAACATAACGATGAATGAGCACCGGTCTGGTGCTCCACCAACAGAGCTACAGGAGCAAGTTTCCGCCTGTGCATGTAGACAAATTAACACCGTTCATAGAACCACTATTGTCCAAAGTCAGTATATCATAGCCAGCGATAGACACAGATATCTTTTAAAGGCATGATGATGGACTAAAATTGATTGGCTAATTTTTGCGGTGTTTTCCAAATGCACCAGACCGGTCATCTGGAGGTCGTGGATTCGAGTCCCATCAGGGGTAAAGGTTTTTTGTGCATTTCTTTCCATAGTGGATTATGTTACTCTTATTTTGCATGCTTGGTTGTGTTTGTCTCTCCGGTGTTATCGTTCTTGTCGTTTTGGTCGATATAAACGCGAAGAGTTTGGAGTACTGTGTTGACACCAGATACAGTTTAAGTAAGCCAATATTGAATTTGACTTATACTGACAAACTTGAGAGATAGCCATTGGCGAACAAAGTAGCTATCCGTACGTGTCTCGTCTGTTGGGTGTCGTTGTGTTTGATGAATTACGTGACGCTGCCTGTCTTCCAGCCATATTAATACATCCCCGGAGGAAACACTCGGCGTACGTTTTGACATCGAGATGCCATCCCTCTGGTTTTGGGTTAATGATTTCAATCTTATCGCGCGTGTACAAGAAATGTTTGCAAGAAGAGAGTCGAGGAAAATTTCAACTCTCCATTTGCACGAGTTGTTCTGATTTTCGGATATCGTAGAACGGATGTTCAATGAACATCGATCTGTATTACCTGTATACTTTTAGATGTTAATTTTATATAATTTGAGTAATTACATTAGAGTCTTAGACCATTAGGCTATTGTTCCATGTAAAGTGTGTTTGATAGCTAAGCTAACAAGTATACTTTAATCAAATAAAATTCATTTCATTTCACAAATAAATATTAAGATTTTATTATGTGTTATATTAAAAATGATAGGTCAGGAGACGGAGCGTCGATTTCCAAACCGGAAGTTGGGGCGTTTGAATCCTAATTGTATCTGTTATTTGCCGCAAGTAGAAATGCAAGAGATGCTGCGCTTCCGAGGTTTAATTTTGGTTGGGATAAAATCTAGAAACATACGCAAAGTTTAGCTATCTATACCAGCTATTCACTATTTTTGCGTTGGTTACTGCTTGATAGAGTAAAAGAGGAGTCCATTATAAAGGTGGTTCTTGCCTCGGGGCCCGTCGGGATAAAAAGATCTGAGGTTGGAGTGGAATTCGATCATCTGGGAGCGAATCTGGTCATTGTTACGGAATCACCGCCGGAATGTGAATCTTGTGCCTCTCGGGTGAATCAATAACATGCGCGTGTAGAAATACAAGAACAGAAACGATGTCTAAAATAACAGATATATTTATTACTTAAACATTTTTCCACCATTAAAATATTCCACGCGTCAGTTGGAATTTCCAAAACACGCGGTTGGTCGAATTTTGTGAGGATCGTTCCCTAGTTGTCCTTCGTGTGTCATAGAAAGGTTCCCATGGTTTTACGTCGTCCGGAAGGAGATGGCGAATTAGAAAGCGATTGCCTTGAATCCGGAAAACAGTTGTGGAAAGGTGTTTCCATGGCAACGCTGGTGTTTCTGCGATACCTAGTCGGCGTCGTTAGCAACGCATTTTTTACTAAAAAGCCGCTATCCATCGGGGATTGTCGGGCTTTACAAGCTGTACCGTTCTTATTGAATAACGGCGATGGGGTTTTCTGTAACCCGCCTTTTGGAGTCGACGGCTTGTTCAACTCGGACATGCTGATGTCGCAGACGACAGTTCCCCGACCCGTTAAGGTGACTGTGCTCGCGTAGCGACTATGAAAACCGTTCGAATGAATCGACATTGCTGATGACGCGTCGTGTGATAAACGTTTGGTACTTGCGTACAAGGTCAAGTTCGTTGATTTATCCGACAAGAACATCGATTTCCCCGCCATCTCTATAAGCTGTTCGTGAGTGTAGCAACAACGGCAGACAGTCCGTTTGAAAGCGTTGCGGTATTTTCGCGACATGACGTTGTAGAGGATGGGATTCACCGTGGAACTCACAAAGTACAAAACACCTGCGCGCAAAAAAAAATTAATCACTTATTTTGTATGTCATTCAATATGTGTATATTTTAATTCCACGATTAATAATGAGCTATTAGGTAATAAAAACAAGTGCGTTCTATTATTAACCGGAAGTTTAATTAACAAGAGGCCCAAGAGGCCTCAAGACGCTCACCTGAAAAAAAAAGAGAAAAATATAGAGAAAAAGACAGAACAATAGGCAAAGGACGCCATCTTGATATTAGGACGAAAAGACAACGAGAAGACTGCCTGACATCAAAAACAGGCCAAAAGGCCAAAGAGACCTGACAATACCCATTACGATACTGAAACAAGACCAGAGACGAAAGGGACCCGACAATACCTATTTTCGATACTGTGAAACGACAAGAGGCCAAAGAGACCAGAAAATACCCATTACGACACTGAAACAAGAAAATACAGATTTGTATAAAAAACCCCAGACTGAAATGCCATCTTATTGCCAAAATAGAGATGCCCTAAACAAATCTGGATGAGGCCTACACAGGACAATATCTGCCAAATGGCAGACCCCTGCGTTAAGGGGCTCTTGGAAAGATTTTTTTTAAAAGGTAAACGTTGCCTCCCCTAGCCTGAATGATGATGTCATGAACAAATCTAGAGGAGACCAATCCAATAACAATACTTTCCAAATAGCAGACCTCTGCGATAAGCGCTTTTTGAGAAGATTTTTTAAGAAAAAATGCGAAGATCGGCAGAAGTTACTTCCTCTCGCTGCGATGCCGATACCGTTTAATTAATTAATTAAACAATAACTTAGCAGCTCCAAGTGTTAGCAGACGCGTAAGAAAAACAACCATCCGATATTCGCCACTGCCTATACAAAAGAGATAAAGGATCGAATATTCTCGTGATTACTGGAATCGTCCAGTAGCTTCGTAGTCAACGTAATTCGATCGTTCTGTAGAGCTACAGCGCAGTTATTTTTAGACACCGTCGAAAAAGGTCACGCTAGTGAATTTGACGCTGATGACAGACGCATTGGTGATTCTGCAGCGATCTCGAGATTCTAGACAGTACGACCGTTCAAATCGCCCAAAGAAGATCCGTCTTTCTGGTCTTTAGCCAGACGTAAATGATCCATAGTCGCCACGGTGGCAGCAAAAATATGACCCTCTCGTTAACAACCTGTCTTTTAACCCCAATCCATCCTCTTAGCAACGGTCTGCGTTATCCTATAGCAAGACGTAAATCCGCCAAAAATAACGCAAGGGAGTGTTTTATTACGAAGCGTGTTGATGTCCGCCGGATGCTGTAGCCGGTAATACGTTGAATACAGCGTGAATAATGACAAGAATGCTACACATCATTTCGTCATCCACTAAATCTTGTTCTGCGCGCGCGTCGCTCTCAGTTTAGGAGTGTGTAGGCTATAAAAGTGATTAAACGACGCTTACAGTAGCGAGATAATAAAACTATATATTTTATGATCGTGCCGGGGAAGCATAAAGACCGCTCACTTCCGGGATTACCCCAACACCGATCTAATGGATCCTAAATATAATATTTATACGATCTCGCTATGTGATGTGGACATCGGTAATTTGATAGGCATTGCTAAAGAGCTCGTAAGTCAAGGACTGCCGCTCGGATATCGGCGCTGTTCGAGTAGAGGTCGACGGGTAATACCAACTTATTTATGTGCCCTTCAAGGGGAGATAAAACGATTGCGCAGCTAAATAATGGTTCGGTAAGTGGATTGGTTCGACCTGGCTCGGAACGAAAAATACATTAAGAAGTCCCGTTCTGTTAACAGAGAGATCAACGCGAACCGTTTCTGATAATGAAATGTTGAACTTGTACAAATAAAATCAACGTTAGTTGGTTATCTAGAGTAATTGGTTAGTCAGCCTATGCATAATGTTCTGCCTTCATTTTTGAACCATTATGCGCCTGCGCGTACGACCATTTTTCATTAACGGACGCCGTATTGTAGTAAATTACGGAGGGATCATTTAGATATACACTAGCTAACACGGACTTGTTGCATTGTTGGTAATTGAAAAATACGAAAATTTATTTTAATATGATACATGCCATAATTTTCTCTATGACGAGAGTTGTGTTCGTATTTTATTCAGTATAGACACAATACTGAATACGATTTTCTGAATATCCCAGAAAACCTACCGGATATGTAGAAAAGGTAGCTCTGTATCGCCACCAATTCCGGCGTCCAGCCTTTCTGCGGAATCCATGACGTCATCAATCTTTGCGCATGAAACGGCGCCCAACAAATGAAAAACGCTATCACCACGGCAACTGAAACCACAATAACTTTATTCGTTATGTGTTTGTATTTTAACTATATTTGTCATTGCTCAGTTCTATTTTGGCTTACCGGCAAATATTGAATGGTGTCATATTTTTCCAAAGAGAACCAAAACTTTACGAGCCTACTAGAAAATTTCATAGCCGCCAGACTAGCTTTAATTAATCAGCATTCATCAACGTAACGTTAGGAGATCTTTAATTCTTGCAATTTAGGGTTAGACTCAATATTAGAAAGTAATGGTCTAATGTTAAAGTTAATCACTTGCTGTTTTTTATTATTTAACGTCTCCAAGTGTAAAACCAGTCGATTAATAAAGCTATTCGAAATTGGCTTGATTGTAGTAATGTGTGGGCAAATTTACTTACTTTTATAAGGGACTATTTTTTATCGTTACAATTCAGAATTTGATATTGAGCAAGAACATTTGTTTGGTTTAATTGTCATATTCGTTATCCTTGATATAAAAAGATTTCTAAAGAATTTACGATATTCTTGCGTTGTTCATGTGAAATTGCCTCCCTTGTAAGGTTCACGATTTCCGATACACTCGAGAATTTGGTGTCAATCAATATGTCTCTAATGCAACGAATTATAATATCGTCCATATAAAAGATGTTCCTCTATATCTCTTAAGTTACTACCAATTAGATTAACCCTCTCATTCATAACGAAGTTAGAATTTTATCACCTTATACAGGGTGTTCCAAAAGAAACAGTGCACTGAACATTTTCATAGGTATACATAAAGAAACAGTGCACTGAACAC